>NIVC01000487.1:0-50000 GCA_002269645.1 Macrostomum lignano | reverse complement strand
TATGACGCTGGTACAAGCTTGTATTATTTAATTCTTGAAATTATTTAATGTCTTATCTTACGAGCTAATTTTAACTGCGTGACAGAATGCTTTAGCGTGGATAGAAAAAGTCCAACTAAATCTATACTTATATATCATTTTTATAGTTAGAGATTAATGAATTTGACACTTTCTACCCTTTCAAGACCACCCACCTCACGCCGGCTCCCCGGCCTGTCCCTGGCTACATTCCGATTGGCTGACAGAATGCTAAAGCGGGGGGAGAAAGTCAGTCTAAATTTAGATACTTTTTAACAGTTTTGTAGCCCTCCAATACCGACCCACCTCACGCCGGCTCGCCTGCCTGTCCCTGGCTGCATTCTAATTGGCTGACAGCAGCCTATCGGACTATAGCTCGGAGGAATTCAAACATGTTTGACTGGATATCTCCCCTTGATTGCCTTTTATCAAATAATCATTAGTTTAAACTGACAAACTTTGAAAGTCGAAAAATGAAATTTTGTGCTAAATAAATTCGCTTCACGTGCAAAGAAGCCATTCGGAAAAATTTTATGAGAACACAAAAATAACACGACACGATGTATGCTTGCTTGTTAATTAATTAGAGTTTTAAAGTGCGCAGATAATTTACTAATACGCACACCATAAAGTAATCGCGCTCCTCGTCTTTAGTACTTTCAGTAGCAAACGAGCTAAGGTCAGGGAGACTGATCGCGAGACTGATTGAATATTTCGCATTGATTACATCAACAAAACATAGAGCTGCTCTTGACGCACTAAACAACACGGAAGGATGACAGCTATTTCGTGTCAACACCAATTGTCATGCAGCGCTCTAATTGCCGCTGTTACAGCAGATGGCAAATCCGGGTCCTCGTCGGGATCTCCGCGGCTTCGGCTGCCGCCGACGCGAGCGACGTATCGCCGTTCGCTCCGGCCGATGACGTCGATGGCTTGTTCTCGTCCCAGGTCTGCACGTTCTTCCACTCGGCCGCCGTCTCCATGGCAACGCGGCAGTCAGCGCCGGCTCGGCCAAGCAGGAAGTAAGTCCTCATCTCGCCTTTCCCTTTCACGTAGATTTTGCCTCTCGGCTCGGTCACGTGACTGTCCTTGACAAGCCTGCGATGGCCGAATGACGAAATTTGGTAACAGTTCATTTTCAGTTTGTGGGCGATTAGGCACCTCTGACACCCTGACACCCGATTTGGCGCCCTCTGACACCATGACACCCGATTTGGCGCCCTCTGACACCATGACACCCGATTTGGCGCCCTCTGACACCATGACACCCGATTTGGCGCCCTCTGACACCATGATATTCGATTTGGCGTCCTTTGACACCCTGACACCCGATTTGGCGCCCTCTGACACCATGATACTCGATTTGGCGCCCTCTGACACCATGATACTCGATTTGGCGCCCTCTGACACCCTGGCACTCGATTTGGCGCCACACTGACACTCGATTTGGCGCCACACTGACACTCAATTTGGCGCCACACTGACACTCGATTTGGCGCCACACTGATACTCGATTTGGCGCCACACTGACACTCGATTTGGCGCCACACTGATACTCGATTTGGCGCCACACTGACACTCAATTTGGCGCCACCCTATCACTCAAATCAGAAAAAGCACTCATGACCTAATTATTAGATCATTTTTTAGCTGGCCAAGCCACTAATGCCATAAACTGCAGAGTTTAAGTGAGTCTCCCATTTCAAAGAAATTTCTGAACTCAGTGAGACTTAAAGCTGAGATTAAATCTAGTCGCAAGCACAGCCCGTACACTGCATACTAATCCCATTTCCAGACTCCCAGACTCCCCTGCAAGCCTTGTTCATAAAGCACGAACTCTGAGAGGGAATTAGGCTCCACACTGAAGCCAAAACCTAAGCTGTGAGTTCAGCGGTCCTCAGATATCAGACAGAAGCTGCAGTCTCAGAAAGCGAATCAAATCGGCCTCTCTCTCTCTCTCTCTCTCTCTCTCTCTCTCTCTCTCTCTCTCTCTTTTTGAATTTTTTTGAATTTTTTTGAAAAGCCCCAGCACTTTATCCCGCCAGTTCACAGGTAGTTCGGAAGTCTCGGACAGTTCCTCCTCCAGTCCTTTAACCCCTCCAGCCCACGGGTAGCTGGGCTCGGACAGTCCCAGACAGTTCCTCCCCGTCCCGGCCCTTCAGCCCCCCCCCCCCAGCTCACAGGTAGCTGGGCTCAGACATGTGCACGAGTCCCGGACAGTTTCTCCCCAGCCCCGGCCCTTCAGCCCCCAGCTCACAAGTAGCTGGGCTCGGACAGCCCCGGACAGTTCCTCCCCATCCCCCGGCCCTTCAGCCCCCAGCTCACAGGTAGCTGGGCTCGGACATGTGCACGAGTCCCGGACAGTTTCTCCCCAGCCCCGGCCCTTTAGCCCCCAGCTCACAAGTAGCTGGGCTCGGACAGCCCCGGACAGTTCCTCCCCATCCCCCGGCCCTTCAGCCCCCAGCTCACAGGTAGCTGGGCTCGGACATGTGCACGAGTCCCGGACAGTTTCTCCCCAGCCCCGGCCCTTCAGCCCCCAGCTCACAAGTAGCTGGGCTCGGACAGCCCCGGACAGTTCCTCCCCATCCCCCGGCCCTTCAGCCCCCAGCTCACAGGTAGCTGGGCTCGGACAGCCCCGGACAGTTCCTCCCCATCCCCCGGCCCTTCAGCCCCCAGCTCACAGGTAGCTGGGCTCGGACATGTGCACGAGTCCCGGACAGCCGTGCGACTCCATCCGGGAGGCTGTGTTGACGGTGTCGCCGAACAGGCAGAAGCGGGGCATCTTCTCGCCAACAACGCCGGTGACCACCGGGCCGGAGTGCATGCCGACTCGGATCTGCGGACGGGACAGCCGAGAGAGTCGGACTACTCTGTACAATACAAGTTCTCGAGTACGAGCTACGGAGAGGCCTCAGGTCTTCTGTTGTTTACTCGGCATCAAGTATCCCGGTTATTTGTATGCTGATCAAAAGTTTGTACTTTACTGTTTCTATGCTAAAATTGAAGCCTAAATTTGGAGCCGCATTTGCTGGGGATGCAACGAGGCACTGCCAGCTTGCCGTTGAAGTCCTAGTTGGTAAGATATGAAGCCGAATAACATATTAGTAAAATAGAGAGAATTTATATATTGACAAAAGAAATTCAGCACACAGCACATGAGAACACAGCACACAAGAATACAGCACACAGCACACAAGCACACAAGCACATGAGCACACGGCACACAAGCACACAAGCACATAAGCACACAGCACACAAGAACACATCATATAAGCACACAAGCACACAAGCACATGAGCACACAAGCACACAAGCACATAGCACACAAGCACATAAGCACACAAGCACATAAGCACACAAGCACATAAGCACACAAGCACATAAGCACACAAGCACACAAGCACATGAGCACACAAGCACACAGGCACATGGCACACAAGCACATAAGCACACAAGCACACAAGCACATAAGCACACAAGCACACAAGCACACAAGCACATAAGCACACAAGCACACAAGCACATAAGAACACAAGCACACAAGCACACAAGCACATAATCACACAAGCACATAAGCACACAAGCACACAAGCACATGAGCACACAAGCACACAAGCACATAGCACACAAGCACATGAGCACACAAGCACACAGGCACATAGCACACAAGCACATAAGCACACAAGCACACAAGCACACAAGCACATAAGCACACAAGCACACAAGCACATAAGCACACAAGCATATAAGCACACAAGCACACAAGCACACAAGCACATAAGCACACAAGCACACAAGCACACAAGCACACAAGCACATAAGCACACAAGCACATAAGCACACAAGCACATGAGCACACAAGCACACAAGCACATAGCACACAAGCACATAAGCACACAAGCACACAAGCACACAAGCACATAAGCACACAAGCACACAAGCACATAAGCACACAAGCACATGAGCACACAAGCACACAAGCACATAGCACACAAGCACATAAGCACACAAGCACACAAGCACACAAGCACATAAGCACACAAGCACACAAGCACATAAGCACACAAGCACATAAGCACACAAGCACACAAGCACATGAGCACATAGCACACAAG
Organism: Macrostomum lignano; assembly: GCA_002269645.1. Classification (NCBI taxonomy): domain Eukaryota; kingdom Metazoa; phylum Platyhelminthes; family Macrostomidae; genus Macrostomum; species Macrostomum lignano. The sequence continues at coordinate 45,864 of NIVC01000487.1, read as the reverse complement.
CACATAAGCACACAAGCACACAAGCACATAATCACACAAGCACATAAGCACACAAGCACACAAGCACATGAGCACACAAGCACACAAGCACATAGCACACAAGCACATAAGCACATAAGCACACAAGCACACAAGCACACAAGCACATAAGCACACAAGCACACAAGCACATAAGCACACAAGCACATGAGCACACAAGCACACAAGCACATAGCACACAAGCACATAAGCACATAAGCACACAAGCACACAAGCACACAAGCACATAAGCACACAAGCACACAAGCACATAAGCACACAAGCACATAAGCACACAAGCACATGAGCACACAAGCACACAAGCACATGAGCACACGGCACACAAGCACACAAGCACATAAGCACACAGCACACAAGAACACATCATATAAGCACACAAGCACACAAGCACATGAGCACACAAGCACACAAGCACATAGCACACAAGCACATAAGCACACAAGCACATAAGCACACAAGCACATAAGCACACAAGCACACAAGCACATGAGCACACAAGCACACAGGCACATGGCACACAAGCACATAAGCACACAAGCACACAAGCACATAAGCACACAAGCACACAAGCACACAAGCACATAAGCACACAAGCACACAAGCACACAAGCACATAAGAACACAAGCACACAAGCACACAAGCACATAATCACACAAGCACATAAGCACACAAGCACACAAGCACACAAGCACATGAGCACACAAGCACACAAGCACATAGCACACAAGCACATAAGCACACAAGCACATAAGCACACAAGCACATAAGCACACAAGCACATAAGCACACAAGCACATAAGCACACAAGCACACAAGCACATGAGCACACAAGCACACAGGCACATAGCACACAAGCACATAAGCACACAAGCACACAAGCACATAAGCACACAAGCACACAAGCACACAAGCACACAAGCACACAAGCACACAAGCACATAAGCACACAAGCACACAAGCACATAAGCACACAAGCACATAAGCACACAAGCACATAAGCACACAAGCACACAAGCACATAGCACACAAGCACATAAGCACACAAGCACACAAGCACACAAGCACATAAGCACACAAGCACACAAGCACACAAGCACACAAGCACATAAGCACACAAGCACATGAGCACACAAGCACACAAGCACATGAGCACACGGCACACAAGCACACAAGCACATAAGCACACAGCACACAAGAACACATCATATAAGCACACAAGCACACAAGCACATGAGCACACAAGCACACAAGCACATAGCACACAAGCACATAAGCACACAAGCACATAAGCACACAAGCACACAAGCACATGAGCACACAAGCACACAGGCACATGGCACACAAGCACATAAGCACACAAGCACACAAGCACATAAGCACACAAGCACACAAGCACACAAGCACATAAGCACACAAGCACACAAGCACACAAGCACATGAGCACACAAGCACACAAGCACATAGCACACAAGCACATAAGCACACAAGCACACAAGCACACAAGCACATAAGCACACAAGCACACAAGCACATAAGCACACAAGCACATGAGCACACAAGCACACAAGCACATAGCACACAAGCACATAAGCACACAAGCACACAAGCACACAAGCACATAAGCACACAAGCACACAAGCACATAAGCACACAAGCACATGAGCACACAAGCACACAAGCGCATAGCACACAAGCACACAAGCGCACAAGCACACAAGCACACAAGCACATGAGCACACAAGCACATGAGCACACAAGCACATGAGCACACAAGCACACAAGCGCATAGCACACAAGCACACAAGCGCACAAGCACACAAGCACATGAGCACATGAGCACACAAGCACATGAGCACACAAGCACATGAGCACACAAGCACACAAGCGCATAGCACACAAGCACACAAGCGCACAAGCACACAAGCACATGAGCACACAAGCACACAAGCACACAAGCGCATAGCACACAAGCACACAAGCGCACAAGCACACAAGCACATGAGCACACAAGCACACAAGCACACAGCACATAAGCACTCAAGACATATACAGAACTGACTAATCCACAAAGACCTTACCCGAATGCTGCAGTCTTTGTAGCTACCGGCGGCCCGCACCAGCCGCGAACTGGCCAGCATGTCCAGGCCCTGGTCGGCCACCCGCTGCGCGTGGTCCTCGGTTCTGTCCGGGCAGCCGCCAACCACCATGTAGGCATCGCCGATGGTCTCCACCTGTACATGGCGGGCAAAGATATTAACAAAGTTAGAAATGTACTTTATATAAACTAGGCTTTTCAGTTTCGAATAATTTATACGAGCATAGTGTATGGACCACTTGATTGCATTAAACTGACCTTCTGCACGCCGGAATTTCAAATAAAACAAGTTACGTGTGTGGTTCTAACTTTTTTTATTTATCTAACTTTGCTTTATTTAGCGGCCCTATCTATATTTATCGTTAGGCATGTACACTTCACTGTGCCTTGGGGGGTTGGCTCTCAAGGCCGTTAATTGCACGAGCAGAGCCAAGCCGAGATTCCAATTCAGCCCCAAATTAGTGTGACTGCACTTGGAATCGAGCCTGGGCCGCTGGCACATCAGAGCGCCGCGCTGGACCACTGGGCTCTGGCTCCCTATCATTCAACATTAGTCATTCTTGTTTCATCAACCGCACAGGCTCACCTTGTACACCTGATTAACTTCGGTGTGCTTGTCAAACTTAGTGAAGATGCTGTTCAGCATGCTGACCACCTCCTCAGGCGGGCTGCCAGAGCAAATATCGGTGAAGCCGACAATGTCCGAGAACAGCACCGTTACCATGGAGAATTTTTCAGCGTCGACGCGTTCTCCGTTGCGCAGCGACTCAGCGACGCGCTTCGGCAGCATCTGGTAGAGCAAGTTGTCCGTCTTGCGCTTCTCCGCGTTTAGCGCCTGAGTCGTCTTTGACAGCTGAGCTGTGGCCTCGTTCAGCTTCTGGCTGCAAAAAAGAGGCAGTGTCGCTTGCCTTCTGAGCATCGCTGAGCATGCATGGCATAAGCCCATGAGCACACAATAATAGAAGCCCATGAGCACACAATGATAGAAGCCCACAGAACATGAGCACACAATGATAGAAGCCCACAGAACATGAGCACACAATGATAGAAGCCCATGAGCACACAATAATAGAAGCCCATGAGCACACAATGATAGAAGCCCACAGAACATGAGCACACAATGATAGAAGCCCACAGAACATGAGCACACAATGATAGAAGCCCACAGAACATGAGAACACAATGATAGAAGCCCACAGAACATGAGCACACAATGATAGAAGCCCACAGAACATGAGCACACAATGATAGAAGCCCATGAGCACACAATAATAGAAGCCCATGAGCACACAATGATAGAAGCCCACAGAACATGAGCACACAATGATAGAAGCCCACAGAACATGAGCACACAATGATAGAAGCCCACAGAACATGAGCACACAATGATAGAAGCCCACAGAACATGAGCACACAACGATAGAAGCCCAAAGAACATGAGCACACAATGATAGAAGCCCACAGAACATGAGCACACAGTGATAGAATCAAACAGAACATGAGCACACAGTGATAGAATCCCACAGAACATGAGCACACAGTGATAGAATCCCACAGAACATGAGCACACAGTGATAGAATCCCACAGAACATGAGCACACAGTGATAGAATCCCACAGAACATGAGCACACAATGATAGAATCCCACAGAACATGAGCACACAATGATAGAAGCCCGCAGAACATGAGCACACAAAGATAGAAGTGCAGTATTCTCAGTGTAAAAGAGCATTATGCAATTAATAAATATTTTACAGGTACCGATAGCTTCATTACTTAATAGTGTGGTCGGCCTTCTGCTGCTGGTTGATGGTGATCAGCTCCCTGCTGACGTCGAACAGCGGAATGTCGGACATGAAGAGGCTGTCCTGCTGCATCTGGTCCAGGTTGGCCACCCGCAGAGAGCCCAGGAACACCAGGAGGTCCGGCTCGGCCAGGTGGCGCATCTGGCCTGTTCCAGGTAAAATGTAAGACACGTGACCAGCTGACACTGATCTACAATCACGTGACTAAATATGACCAGCTGACACTGATCTACAGTCACGTGATTAAATATGACCAGCTGACACTGATCTACAGTCACGTGACTAAATATGACCAGCTGACACTGATCTACAGTCACGTGACTAAACATGACCAGCTGACACTGATCTACAGTCACGTGACTAGAAATAACCGGCTGACACTGATCTACAGTCACATGACTAAACATGACCAGCTGACACTGATCTACAGTCACGTGACTAAACATGACCAGCTGACACTGATCTACAGTCACGTGACTAGAAATAACCGGCTGACACTGATCTACAGTCACATGACTAAACATGACCAGCTGACACTGATCTACAGTCACGTGACTAAATATGACCAGCTGACACTGATCTACAGTCACGTGACTAAACATGACCAGCTGACACTGATCTACAGTCACGTGACTAGAAATAACCGGCTGACACTGATCTACAGTCACATGACTAAACATGACCAGCTGACACTGATCTACAGTCACGTGACTAAACATGACCAGCTGACACTGATCTACAGTCACGTGACTAGAAATAACCGGCTGACACTGATCTACAGTCACATGACTAAACATGACCAGCTGACACTGATCTACAGTCACGTGACTAAACATGACCAGCCGACACTGATCTACAGTCACGTGACTAAATATGAACAGCTGACACTGATCTACAGTCACGTGACTAAACTTGACCAGCTGACACTGATCTACAGTCACGTGACTAAACTTGACCAGCTGACACTGATCTACAGTCACGTGACTAAACTTGACCAGCTGACACTGATCTACAGTCACGTGACTAAACTTGACCAGCTGACACTGATCTACAGTCACGTGACTAAACTTGACCAGCTGACACTGATCTACAGTCACGTGACTAAACTTGACCAGCTGACACTGATCTACAGTCACGTGACTAAACTTGACCAGCTGACACTGATCTACAGTCACGTGACTAAACTTGACCAGCTGATATCCACCAACGCCCACCAGCGCACCTTTCACGAATATCGTTCGCGGCACCACCTGTTTGCTCTGCTCCAACGTGTGCAGCCTCCGGAAGGCCAGCGTGAAGGCCGAGTTGATGAAGCGCAGAATCTCGGCGAACTCGGCGCCAACCAGCGGATTGGCGATGCTGAAGGCTTCGCCGAACGCGGCGCCCGGCCGGATGCCGGAGTTGAACTGGCGCAGCTTCCTGCCGCACTGCACAATCCGCATCTGCCTGTCCAGCACCAGGTGGTAGGGCAGCAGGCTGGTCAGCTGAGCGTTGCTTAGCAACGGTTGCGGCCCGGCGCACTCGGCCAGGATGCCTTCGGACTCTTGCTCGATGCTTCGCGACGGCAGGGGACTCGGCGAGTCGGCGGAGTCGCTCACAACTCGTATCTCGAGGAGCACCTGTTCAACGTAGGCTGTGCCCTCTGGAAATTCAGTATTTGTCTTTTTGGCCTCGATTTCCACGACTTGGTTGTAGATTTGGGCAGCCACCGCGCGGAGCAGACCTGCGGGCGCGTTGATTCCAGGTGTAGTTTGCATCAGAACTACCGCTGGCTGCAAAGGACTACTAGGAATACGTTTTAGTCTAGAAGTCCTCGAGCGGCTGCTGCTTACAGTAGAAGGCTGTAGGGAGTGGCTGTCTGACAAAAGAAACTTGACAGTGGCTGAGAAAGGAGACTTGACAGTGGCTGAGAAAGGAGACTTGACAGTGGCTGAGAAAGGAGACTTGACAGTGGCTGAGAAAGGAGACTTGACAGTGGCTGAGAAAGGAGACTTGACAGTGGCTGAGAAAGGAGACTTGATAGTGCCTGAGAAAGGAGACTTGATAGTGGCTGAGAAAGGAGACTTGATAGTGGCTGAGAAAGGAGACTTGACAGTGCCTGAGAAAGGAGACTTGATAGTGCCTGAGAAAGGAGACTTGATAGAGGCTGAGAAAGGAGACTTGATAGTGCCTGAGAAAGGAGACTTGATAGTGGCTGAGAAAGGAGACTTGATAGTGCCTGAGAAAGGAGACTTGACAGTGGCTGAGAAAGGAGACTTGATAGTGGCTGACAAAGGAGACTTGATAGTGGCTGAGAAAGGAGACTTGACAGTGGCTGTCTGACAAGAAACTTGACAGAGTGGCTGACAAGGAAGACTTGACATTGGCTGACAAGTGAGACTTGACATTGGCTGAGAAAGGAGACTTGACATTGGCTGACAAGGGAGACTTGATATTGGCTGACAAGGGAGACTTGACAGTGACTGTCTGACAAGAGACTTGACAGTGGCTGACAAGGGAGACTTGACTGTGGCTGGCTGACAAAGGAGGCTTGACAGTGGCTGACAAAGGAGACTTGATAGTGGCTGACAAGAGAGACTTGACAGTGGCTGACAAAGGAGACTCACCAACCGCAATGGGGTACAGGCCCCTTCGCGTACTGTTATAAGTGACCAGCATGACTGGGCCGCCGCTCTCGCCACTAGAAAATAGTTGGAGGGATTGGCGATTTATTCGCGGAGAAAGTACCCTAAAAGACTTCAATTAAATGCATTTCTGGAACGTCAACAATAATAATAATTGATTACACCTGTCCTAATGGGCAGATGTGCAACCGACAGCTCAGCCGCAGCTATTGCGCGGCGCATCTGAAGGCTAACGGGTTTATTTTTGAGTCGGACTCACAGAAACGATGGCGGAACCATTTCGGTATAGGTGAGCTGCAGCAGGTTGTGCAGCGAGTCCAGGTTAACTATGAAGGTGCTCAGATCGTCTCCCAGCGACCGGATCATGGAGGCGAAGTTCATGCGAATGGCGTACGTTAGAAAATACTCGCCGTAGAGTTCGAGCAGGGCGGGCACTTCGATGCCTGCAGGCGGATTCAGTGAGAGACGAAGAGGCTGAGAACAATGGCAATGGCTTGAGTGCCAGAGAAACAAAATAGAAGCAGAAAGAGCGACAGACAGACAGACAGACAGACAGACAGACAGACAGACAGACAGACAGACAGACAGACAGACAGACAAACAAACAAACAGACAGACAGACAGACAGACAGACAGACAGACAGTCAGACAGAAGGACAGACACAGTAGATCGCATGACTTAGCATTCATTAGCAAGGCTAGCTTCAATGCTAATTCAATCTTAATGTCCGTTCTCTCGCAGCAGAGCTTTAGCCACTAACTAGACTACCCAGCTTTGCACTGTCTTAGTGCAAAAATTATACTCCTGGTTTCATCTCTATCGAACAGCCTGAGCTGAATGCACTGAGCGGAGCGTGATTAGTCAATCTGTAATTAAGGCTGTCTGTTTCCTGCTGTCCCCGAACGAGAGATTAATTTCTACGATGTTGAACTTAAAAAAAGATTTATTGGGAAATTTCGCAATAAGTCAGGAAACCCGCAATTTTTAAAAAAGTTCTGAATACGAACTAATTGAAGAGAGTGACGGTACATCAAAGACCCACAGGGAAGAGTGACGGTACATCAAAGACCCACAGGGAAGAGTGACGGTACATCACAGACCCGTAGGGAAGAGTGACGGTACATCAAAAGACCCACAGGAAAGAGTGACGGTACATCAAAGACCCAAGGGGAGAGTGACGGTACATCAAAAGACCCACAGGAAAGAGTGACGGTACATCACAGACCCGTAGGGAAGAGTGACGGTACATCAAAAGACCCACAGGAAAGAGTGACGGTACATCACAGACCCGTAGGGAAGAGTGACGGTACATCAAAAGACTGACAGGGAAGAGTGACGGCACATCAAAGACCCAAGGGGAGAGTGACGGTACATCAGAGGACCCACAGGGAAGAGTGACGGTACATCAAGACACAAGACAAGAGTGACAGTCAAGGACTACTTAACAACTCAAGACGCTACACTCGCGAATGGTAGAAATTCTAGAAAAGGCCGCTTGATTTGGCTGTCTATGGTTTTTTAATAAGCCTTTTGGATAAAGAAGCAAGTACTAAGTGACAGATGATTATGTATCAGATTAAACATGCCTTTTGAGGGAGTTATTTGTATAAATCACGAGGGCCTGAGGCCCGAGGGATTTATGAAAATAACTCCCGAAAAAGGCATGTGTAATCTCGTATAAACCATAGACATAAAGACTTTACGGGATATTATTGAATATTACCAAATAAAATCCCGGAGAACGCAAATATTGTCACGGAAAGTCTTTATTTCTATGGATTATAAAAGTTTTGCGCTATAATAATTATTTTTACAGTTATACAAACAATAAATATATGCAAATATTCCCAGCATAAGAATTGTAAATGACAATTGAAAAGTACGATATGCAAGGAATTGGGAAACTCCGTACATAACTGTATAAGGAAAACATAGATGGCTATAACAAAGAAAATATGCAGGTGTTTGAAAGAAACATTCAGCTAGGCTTCAGTTTGCAGAGTCGGCGAGAGCAAACGGTGGTTGATTGTTTGGACGTCTCGGAATCTCTGCGCACCATGCCTTTATAGATGGAGTTGGCCAGTCTTCGAGGCACTCCACGCAGCAGATCTCGGTCCAGTTGAACATCAAAAAATTTTCCGAAGATTTTCTCAAATACAAGCACGGAACTGTTAACACAACGCTGCCCAGAACCTAGAGAATGAAGCAGTGGAAGTATCCAGACCAGGCAAACTTGTTGCAATTGTTCGGTCAGGCAAATTTTCTTTGTGTGAAACGTAGCCACAAATGTAGTAAAGAGAGGCTTTTTCTTCGGTAGAAATTCGAGCAACGGATAAACTTAGCTCGTCAAAACTGACAGTCTCTTCATCGGTGACATCATGCTGACAACATGCTGATGGCGAGTGATCTGGTGGCGAAGCTTGAAGTTGCGCATAGAGCTGCATGGGGCGGAGGCGAGCACTAGCCATAATCTGATCCACTGATATGTAATAGCAGCCTCCATGACCTTGACGATAAATGGAAAACTCTCCCTCGAGTCGGTCCGACTGGCATTCACCTAAAAGGTTTAGTACAATCACTGTCGATTTTCATAAAAAACAACGGTGTGCATATTCATCTAGCAGTTGTTAATTATTATCAAACTCACCAAGTAGCACCTAAGAAAAGCCGTAATCTTGTATGAGATGGCTACTTAAATCTACAAGGCCTCTTACAGTTTGGTACAATGCGTTTCGTGTCTCTGTCGTCAGTGAACGCAATCGTCCCGCTCCTCGGCCGCCTGACATCCCTTTAATCAGAGTAGCAAATTGGAGTAGAAATGTCAAATTTTCGCACTCGTTTGACTTAATTGGCTCTCTATATTTGTCATTAAGTAGGACGTGTGCAGATGGCGACTTGCAGTTTACGATTTTCCAGAATTTTAGTACACTCAACGAAATCCGCTGTTTCAAGACGACTATTCAAACGAAGAGCAGCAACCGTTTTATCATTGAACACATCAAGCACTAGTGAAACTTTCTGTCGTTCCAATGGTGACGGGTGGCAAGACACCGGACTGAGCGTAGTTGGTCGAACTACGTGACCACGCGATCGCTCCTCAATTTCAATAATATCATTCCATCTAGCTATACTCCGCTGTCTGATATTGACTGGAACTCAAGTTGTCTGTGCGATTGGGTGTACCAGTTGTTGCGAATATTCTTCATCAAATGAACACTGTCGTAAAGTAGAAACAAAGGTTTATTCTTGTTTACTGGATTCACTGCCTTCCATGGTTGTGAGTCACTCTCCCGCTGAAATCTTCGGAAACAGCTTTGATTAGTGAAATGATTGTCGCAGATTATGGCTATGGCTGTTCCACCGAGGCCATGCAAAATTTCTAACAGCCGCACGATTTGCTCGTACAAAAATTCTGGTCGTAGACTGTATATAGGAATGAGTCGAGCGACAAAAGCAGAAGCTCCCATAAATGGCTTAACCATCATAGCTAGAGTAGTTCTTGCCAAATTTTATGGTGCATCCTCTGCATATCCAATAACGTGGCCTCCACGAAGACGTAAGGAAGGCTGCACGTAAACTTCGTCGAAGACAATAGAGCAGATACGCTGCAACGGGCTGCAGCACTTTAAATGAGCTTCAATAATAAGCTGACAATCTTTATCTGTACCAACTGAACCGAGTCCGCCGATGTGCCGTTTTAGAGTAGCTGGATGAGGCAGACACGCTAGTTCTCTCGCAGCTCAATACGCTTGTCTTCCAGCAAAATATATCTTAGCCGCCATCAAAATATCCATGCAGTTGTACCGAGCGCCACCGGGTGGTTTAAAGCTTAGCTGAAATTGGCGTAGAATATATTGCTGACGTGGATCAGATGATTCTAGACAGATCGACTGAAGCGCATCTATGTTTGACTGAGCTGCAGAGCTTGCAGAGATTGTAGAGCTTGCAATTGCTTCCAGCTGACTGTAGCGCTGCAACCTGTGCTGAAAACCTAATATGTCATGGAAATCTTTACAAGCACATCGCGCCGATACGCCAAGACTGTGAATTCGCTCTTAACTCGAACGAAGGACTCAACAGTGCGCTCATGAATGAGCAAAAAATCGACTCGCAAATCCTGACATTGAAAAATCCAGCCTCCGGAGGTAACAAAATCCAGGCTCAAAGCTGACGTAATGAATAGAGCCCACGAGACAATTCTGTCGACAGCATTCATCAGGGGCCCTAGCTCTGTCGACTAACAGCACGCCTCGCCGACCAGCATCTCTAGAGCGTCCTAAAATATTTGAAACAGGCTGATACAACTTAGTAAGTAAACAAAGTACACAACCATTCATACTTACTTGAGACAGTCTGACGCAGGGAAGTCAATGAAAAATCTTTAAAGATTGAGGGTGGGTCGATGGGGCGTGTATGGTGGTTAATTCGTTTCAGTGGTGCATTTTCAGGCGAGTGATTTTTGCAGACTCCCGTGTAGATGCTAGCCTTCTACAGATAGAATGGAATGATCATCACAATTCAGTTAATATAAGTATCTTTATAGTAGAAACGAAAAATTAGGTTCAAAAGGCTACATAAATTACCTTAACTTGCACAGGCAACGCATTGAGCCATGCCTCAGCTTCAGCTTCTTCCTTTGGAAAGCCAAAAACAGTGCATTTTTCACCGCTCTTATGATTGCTTCTGCATCCAGGGATGCAGCACTTCATTGGCATTTTGATGAAAAAGAGTGTTGCTATTTATCAAGATTTTAGACGAAACAAATTATTACTACAAACCAGCAGTGCTGGTCTGAACCAGCATTGAGAATATGAAAGAATGTTAGTGAAAAGGCTTCATTGCCATAGACAGCTAAAGCAAGGGGCTTTTTCTAGAATTTCTACCATTCGCGAGTGTAGCGTCCTGAGTTGATAAGTAGTCCTTGACTGTCTCTCTTGTCTTGTGTCTTGATGTACCGTCACTCTTCCCTGTGGGTCCTCTGATGTTAGTGAGTTGTTAAGTAGTCCTTGCATCACAGACCCGCAGGGAAGAGTGACAGTACATCACAGACCCGCAGGGAAGAGTGACAGTACATCACAGACCTGCAGGGAAGAGTGACGGTACATCAAAGACCCACAGGGAAGAGTGACGGTACATCACAGACCCACAGGGAAGAGTGACGGTACATCACAGACCCGCAGGGAAGAGTGACGGTACATCACAGACCCACAGGGAAGAGTGACGGTACATCACAGACCCGCAGGGAAGAGTGACGGTACATCACAGACCCGCAGGGAAGAGTGACGGTACATCACAGACCCACAGGGAAGAGTGACGGTACATCAAAAGACTTGAGTTGGTATTCATACAATTTCGCCTACAAATCAGCGCATTGGCTCACCAACAACTTTAGAGATGGTCTCAATCAGCAGAAAAGTCTTCCGATCCGGGTAGCCTTTTAAAAGTTGGAAATCTTCGTAGTCGTCGAGTTCTGCCGTGAGGCTGCAATGGGCATTCACAGGTTACAGTTGAGTAGCAGCAGTGATTGCGGAGTGCTATCATCTCTAGAAAGCAACGATCTCACTGTTTTGAAACTCACAGGATTTTAGCCCAGGTCTTCTCGTCGAATTTCTCCAGCACCATCTGTTTGGCGCAGAAGTGAATGTGGCCGAACTGGGAATTCAAATAGAGTTGCACATGAAAAAAGCAGTTATAGTCACCCACATTGACTGCATGACGTGTCCATCAGTGCTGACTTGATGCATCAGAAGTGCAAGGGATCGCGATTGATTGCGGGGTCAAAAATACGCAGGGATTCATAACGCATCCTATGCCGATCGTAAAGGAGACGAAGAGTAATTACAGATGGCTGAGTACCTCGTAGGGGTGTGTCCTCTCTCAATCAAACGAAGCATTTCGATATTAGTAGCATCTCTCGCTGATAAATTTCATGATTGACATTTAGTATGAGATGTATGAGTGTTGAAACTATGTCATATGCACCTAAGGCCCCTTCAGCAAGAGAAACAGCCGCAATTAGCTCTGCTGTTGTCTCGAATAAAGTTACAATTCCAGGGCAGTCTTCAAGTATCAATGGTAGATTGTGTAGTATGTATTAGCCTTGAATAATGATCGACTGCCACTCGTCAAAAACGCTCATTATTCTATGGCCTACCCGAGTCCCGCGATCATTGCGTACCGACCATTCCATTCCGTACCGCATAGATGTTTTCATTGCGTACCGCCTAGAATTTTCTCAAAGGATTGGCCATAGACAATTTTAGAGCTTGGATAGAAAGACTAAAGGGAAGAGTTAGAGGGTATACGGTCGACCATAGACTATGATTTTCCTAGACTAAAGACTCTTTAAAGGGTCTGTTTTCTAAGGCAGGGCCAGGTTATTCGCATGTTTTATATTTACATGTATGTACGAGCATATTCTCAATTTCCTAGTGTATTTATCGTCACTTCTGTTAAATAAACTGTATTGTCTATGGTTGAAATGCGCGTTGGAAGCCTGGAATAATGGCGTTCCTTGGACAATCATTAAGGCTCGGGTAGGCCATAGAATAATGGCAAAGCTCGGTTAACAATAGACGCAAAGCAAATGGACATAAAGGAAATTAAATTAAGGACCTTTTAGAGGCACTTTTCATTAACCCAAGCAAAGAAAAATGAATCATACAATCTATGATCAAATTCCAATTAAATGGTACAAAAATGGAGTAGATCAGTCCAAGGGTTCGCTTTCAAACAAACGTGTCACACGCGCATTCACTTTTAGTATGCTGGACGGATGGAATTACATGTGCATGTGGGGTTGTACCATAGACAAACATCTCGGTCATGGACTGCCCTTCATGTATATACAGGTCGGGAACAAACTTGATTGCTAAGATCGCAGGAGTTGCATTTGGTTTTAAATTCACTATGCATATTAATTTAAGACTCACCATTTTCGAACTGAGCTAGGATGGCTGTCGCAAACGTATAGGAGGTTAAGATGGATGCTTTCCTAGCGAGCCAGGGTCTGAGCAGTCTGAGCAGCTAAGATTTATTCTCAGATGAGCAGCCAGACTCCAGCCAATGAAGGAGAGATGGCTATCACCAGGGGATTAGGTTTTCGCGTGCTTGGAGAAAAAAACGAAACAGGGGCTCCAGCAGTCTGTGTTAATTAGACACCTCGTTCGCCCTGTTACCATGGCAACTGAGATAGAAATTTTCGTTAATATTTGGAGAAAAATTCAATTCTAATCTTTCGCCTGCCCATCGAATTGTTTTCGACAGTTTTTCCCCATCAATCAGATAAGGGAATGGGAATCTATTTACGTATTTTTTATTGCAATATGAATCAGCATCTAAAAAGAGCAAGCATTGATGACTCAAACGACACTTAGACATGGCTTTCTATAGGCTTTAAATCAATGAGAATTTGAGTTGCACAAAGCTTTAGGCATAAGCAGGCAAAGGCATAGCATTATGGCCACCCTAGATGACCTGACATTATGGCCACCCTTGATGACCTGACACTATGGCCACCCTTGATGACCTGACATTATGGCCACCCTTGATGACCTGACATTATGGCCACCCTTGATGACTTGACGTTATGGCCACCCTTGATGACCTGACATTATGGCCACCCTTGATGACCTGACATTATGGCCACCCTTGATGACCTGACATTATGGCCACCCTTGATGACCTGACATCATGGCCAATGTGTGTCATTTATAAATGCCGTTGCGTCGTAGGTTACGTCAGTACTCGTAGATAATGACCGTAACACTCGCGCCGCAAACTACCATTGTCAATAAGGTCAAATTGGCTTCCTTCACAGACATTTCCCGAACGAGAACATTTCGTCGAGGGAGAAAAATACATTGTAAAAGAAATCCCTCAATTCCAGTGGAATCTAAATTCCTAATTGAAGACGATGAATTGACATGACAGTACGAGGCCTCTCGACGGCAGAAATTATTTGCAACAATAGTACAAGCGGCACTTTTTAAGCAAGTCCTCTTCGATCCAACCGAATATCTGGCGGTATTGAGCAAGGCTTAAAGGGAGTCACTTCAAGAACGTACTTCATTAGCTCGTACAATGTCGAGTTCAGGTGCTCCTCATTCAACTGCAGCTATATAGTATGAATGCCAATTGCACAGAAGGAAGACAGTGCAATGAAAAAGCAAGGCTAACGATGTCTGTATTTTAGGTTTAATACCGTTTGAAGCACCAATCGTATCATAGTCGCGATTTGTATTTTAATAAAGTTTATTAAGCACTAAATACTCGTGCTAGCTCGCACTTGAAAATGTTGAATCGCGGAAGGTTGAAAACCAGCAAAATGCAGTAAAATTGGGAGTTAAAGAAAATAGTTAATTAATTTAACTTATTGCCTAAAAAGACCAACTGAAAAAGAAGGACATTGCAAAAATAATTCAATTGAAAATGCAGCAACACTAGCGAAGTCAGTAAAATATTTGAGAAATAAATTTGCTTAAAAATGGCACAATTTAGAATGGATAATTCTTGTCCAAGATCGCCCGTTCACATCAGGCCGTCCTCCCTACCTATCTGCGCCGCACCGTGTTGCCGCTCCAGTCGATCCGGCCTTCAACGCGCAGCTGGTTGAGCGCGTCCTCCAGCAGGTCGCGGCTAATGAGTCGCTCTGTGCGGGAGCGGACCTCCTCCAGCAGTTTCTGCATCGTCAGCACCTTGGCGCCGCTGTCCTCCAGATAGGCGGTCACAGCCTGGGCCACCTCTGTGCGGCGTTTGCGCAGGGAGGCAGACATTCCTGCAAAAAATGGTATCATGACTCTTATTGAGGGTTCGTGTACGGACTTGTCCGGTGGCTATCTGCTGTCAATTTGACCAGTGCCGCCGTGTAGACAGGTTGACAGCAGACAGTTACAGACTCGAGATTGACAGCAGACAGTAACAGACTCGAGATTGACAGCAGAAGTTACAGACTCCAGATTGACAGCAGACAGTTACAGACTCCAGATTGACAGCAGACAGTTACAGACTCGAGATTGACAGCAGACAGTTACAGACTCGAGATTGACAGCAGACAGTTACAGACTCGATATTGACAGCAGACATTACCGACTCGAGATTGACAGCAGACAGTTACAGACTCGATATTGACAGCAGACAGTTACAGACTCGATATTGACAGCAGACAGTTACAGACTCGAGATTGACAGCAGATATTACCGACTCGATATTGACAGCAGAAGTTACAGACTCAGGATTGACAGCAGTTACAAGACTCGAGATTGACAGCAAACAGTTACAGACTCCAGATTGACAGCAGACAGTTACAGACTCGAGATTGACAGCAGACAGACTCGAGATTTACAGCAGACAGACTCGAGATTTACAGCAGACAAATACAGAAATGATACAATATCAACAGACAGAGAAATACAGACACGATGCGAGATCAACAGACAACAGAAGGGATCAAAAGCCTAAATGTCTACACTAGACACAAGCAACACTCACCCGTAGTGAGAATATTAACATCAATGAGCCCTGTAGCCGGATCAGTGGCCGCCTGTTTCAAGGCCTCCCGCTGCAGTCTACGCGCCTCCTGACAATCGGTCTTGGTGACCTCGCTGCTCCAGCGCATCCTGGCGTGCGCCTCGGCCAGACGGATCAACGATTCGAGCTGGCGCGGATAGGCGGACACGGCGCCGCGGCCGGCAATGCGGCGCATCTCAACGTACTCGGACACCAGATAGATGCGCGCTTCTTCGGACAGTTTCGGCTGGAAGTTGGCCTTAGCGTAGCCAATATAGTCGCGCATAAGCTGCGCGTCGGCCGACTCATCGGCCATGGCGTCCTGGCCGCGGTAGTAGCAGCTGACCAGGTGTCTGGCCAGACGGGCATCGTACATCTCGTCCTGCGGATCCAGCATGAGAAAGATGAGATCGAAACGGCTGAGCAGGGCGTGGCCTAGTTGAACATTCTCAACTATGCTCTTGCGCATGTCCCAATTGGAGTGGGCAGGATTGGCAGCGGCTAGGATTGAAGTGCGCGCGTTCAGCTGGCAAATAATGCCGGCCTTGGCCAGAGACAGGGTCTGCTGTTCCATCACCTCGTGCAGAATCGATCGGGTGTGGTCGGTCATCTTGTCGAACTCGTCGATGCAGCAGATGCCTGTTGATTGATTAATTGAAGGATGAGGACTGGCTTGGTAGAAAATGAACGGCATACAAATACGTTTGGACAACTTTCGAAATCAATTCATTCGTTTCTATACTGGCAACACAAACACGTGTGTGAGTAGCCACCCACACGTGTGTGCCTGCTTTCAGTAGAAACGACCGGTCGGTGATTCTGAAATACTACAGGCATAAAAATAGAGATAGAGACAGACACACAAACAGACAGAAACATATTTATTCATAGACACAGAGACACATGGACATGCATACAAGCAGACACTAAGACACATGAACATGCATACAAGCAGACACTAAGACACATGGACAAGCATACAGGCAGACACAAAGACACATGGACATGCATACAGGCAGACACAAAGACACATGGACATGCATACAAACAGACACTAAGACACATGGACATGCATACAAGAAGACAGACACAAAGACACATGGACATGCATACAAGCAGACACTAGACACATTGACATGCATACAGGCAGACACTATAGACATATTGACATGCATACAGGCAGACACTAAGACACATGGACATGCATACAAGCAGACACTAGACACATTGACATGCATACAGGCAGACACTATAGACACATTGACATGCATACAGGCAGACACTAAGACACATGGACATGCATACAAGCAGACTAAGACACATGGACATGCATACAAGCAGACACTAAGACACATGGGCATGCAAACAGACAGACAGACATGCCGACATGCAACATTACGCACACGCAGCCGCCAGCAACTAAGCGTTTACCCCTGTCAGCCAGCACCAGGGCACCAGTTTGCAGAGCCACCTGGCCAGTGTCAGGCTCCTTAGTAACGTAGGCTGTCAATCCTACAGCCGATGAGCCCTTGCCAGACGTGTACTGGCCCCTGGGCATGAGCCGGTAGATATAGTGCAGCAGCTGAGACTTGGACGTGCCCGGGTCTCCGCACAGCAGAATGTTAATCTCTGATCGGAAGTGGCCAGCATCTTTAAAGTGCTTATCAGCCCCGCCAAATAGTTGCAGCAATAAGCCCTTCTTAATATCCTCGTGCTCGTAGATTGACGGCGCTATGGCCGCGCTGAGTCGCTCGTACAGATCGGCCTTCTGATTGAGCGAGCGCAGCTGTTCAACTCGGGCCGGGGTCAGACAGTTGCTACCATCGCCAATATCGTCTGGGCCGCTCTTCTCGCGTTCGAAGTGCACCACGTCGATGTGGGTCTGGAACACGGACAGAATGGACGTCTGCCTGCGTAGGGTGGGGGTGGGCGATGCGACGGCTTTTAAGAATGCATAAACAGCTCACTTTAATTAGTATCGATGCTAAGCCTAGAACTGGACATTCATACCTGGGATTAGCTCGCATTGGCGTGGCCCGATAGATCCCGGTGATGGTGACCCGGTCTCCAGGTAGTACAGTGTCAACCAGATCGCCATAGGCGTATACCAATAAAGTCTGCGGCGTCTGGCCAGCTGGCATTTCGTCCGGCGATTCTTGCAGTTTAACCCGCTGCTTGTCGGTGAATTTGCTCCGATTGTGCACCAGATCGAAACTGTTGCGACCCTGAATAGTCGGATGGCATTGCATATTTTAGCTCTTCGACAGCTGGACTTAAATTGCTACAAGCTGTCATCATTGAAGCCTTTATACACACACTTTTATGTAGAGGTTTTACAAAAATAGCTCCCGAAAAAGGCAAGTCTCATCTCGGAAAAAACGTAAGATATAAAAGTAAATATTATCCCGGAAAATCGTTCTATTTTTTTAAAGAAAAACTCCTAGAGTCACTCACAACTAAAATTGTGAAAAAGTAGCTTCTACTCTTTTCAGTAGTTCGTCAACGCAATGACACTAAAATTTATTGTGGAAGCTGAAATTTCCGTTGCTTTCCTCGGCCTCAGATCTGCTCAGGAGCATACTCGTATGGGGTTAATAATGAACTAGCATTTAACTCGATGTACAAAAGTGAACGCCAGACAGACGAAACCCAGCCTATGGGAGCAGGCCCAATCTGGCTCAGCCAATGAGAGAGCGGTAAGGAGAGATGTGAGCCGGACAAAACTCCGCATAGGGGAAATGCCCAATCTAGCTGAGCCAATGGGAGAGCAGTAAGGAGAGAGGTGAGACGGACGAAACTCCGTCTAGGGGGCAGGCCTAACCTGGCTCAGCCAATAAGAGAGCAGTAAGGAGAGAGGGCAAAGTCAGACACAAGTCAAACTGTTTATCGGCCTAGCTGGGTGTTGGGGCGCCTTTTTTCTCTGAATGAATAAATCTAAATTAATAAACTAAATTCGGAAAATTCCATAACTCACGTCTTAAGTAGCTTTTATATTATTGACTTCCGATATTTAATTAAAATAACCCGCCGGAGTCTGGCAAATTATAAATCGTTCGAAAAATTGTCTACAGTAAAGCCTAATTTGATACAATTACAATTATCATAAATCACACACCTGACAGGTGGGACAAAGCACCGGTTCAACAATACGGCCCCTGTCTAGCACACTCTGCGCCTGCTGGTCGCACAGGGAGCAGGTGAATAGGCCTACTCGCATCTCCGGTATGATGGGAGACAGCCGGGTGACCATGCCCCGCACAGTCACCAGCTGGTCAATATCTTCGGGATCCAAGGCACGCAGAGACCTGGCCCGATCGCAGTTAAACGGTCGCACCATAATCTCTTGCTCGAGCACTGCGTCTCTGTATTGCTCGGCGAACATGGCATTAGTGACCACGTCCAGAGCCGGAATCACCTCACCCGGGTAAGTGACCAGTTGGCGGTACAACTCAGCGGAGTACTGGCGCAGGTGGACGCAATCAATGTCAAGGTGACGATCGCCAAGCACGTAGATCTCTTCTAGTTTGCCCATGTAGTGCGGCGGGGCGCCTTCCTGCAGAGTAAAAAGATGTGCAACTGCAGAAAATATTCGCCGTAGTACAGAAGGTTACAGACGAAGTTGGAAAGAGATTAAGGAAGACAGGTACAGAATGAGGATGTGGAAAGCGATTGATAGCATAAGGATGTTGAAGACAATTTACAGAATGAGGATGCGGAAGGCGATTTACAAAATGAGGATGCCGAAGGGAATTTACAGAATGAGGATGCGGAAGGCGATTTACAGAATGAGGATGCGGAAGGCGATTTGAGGATGCGGAAGGTGATTTACAGAAGGATGCGGAAGGGAATTTACAGAATGAGGATGCGGAAGGCGATTTACAGAATGAGGATGCCGAAGGCAATTTACAGAATAAGATGCGGAAGGCGAGTTACAGAATAAGGATGCGGAAGGCGATTTACAGAATAAAAATGCGGAAGGTGATTTACAGAATAAGGATGCGGAAGGCGATTTACAGAATGAGGATGCGGAAGGCGATTTACAGAATGAGGATGCGGAAGGGAATTCACAGAATGAGATGCGGAAGGCGATTTACAGAATGAGGATGCGGAAGGTGATTTACAGAATGAGGATGCGGAAGGTGATTTACAGAATGAGGATGCGGAAGGCGATTTACAGAATGAGGATGCGGAAGGCGATTTACAGAATGAGGATGCGGAAGGCGATTTACAGAATGAGGATGCGGAAGGTGATTTACAGAATGAGGATGCGGAAGGCGATTTACAGAATGAGGATGCGGAAGGTGATTTACAGAATGAGGATGCGGAAGGGAATTCACAGAATGAGGATGCGGAAGGCGATTTACAGAATCAGGATGCGGAAGGCGATATAGATTTCAGCACAACTCTCCTGAAGCGCTCACCTGCGGAGTGAATGTAGTAATAAAAGTTCTGAACAGCCGCTCAATCCGGCTGACATTCACATCGGTGCCCCAGATGACAACGCCGCCGTCCTCGGCGTTCGGCTCCAAGGCGATGGTGCGCCGCTCGGCCTGATCCTCGCGCAGGCCGGGCCTTTGGGTGGACCGATTGGACGAGACGCCGGCCCCGGAGACCGAAGTCGGCTGCTGCTCGGACGGCGGGCCGCCAGCGCCGCCGGTTCCGTAGCGCAGCGGGGAGCTGTAGTCAACCTCGGAGTCGTGGATGCCACTCGGCTCGCCGCCGGGTCGCTGATACTGCTGACGGTCCGCTTCGGACATGGCTGTCGCTTTGTTTACCTATTTGATGGCTTCGGTGCTGCGGAAACGAGGGGCTTTATTTAGCAACTTTTTGCTGAACTGAAGTGAAAAGAATTTAAATAGCGTACTACTTCAAGTAATGCAAAATTAATTATTTATATCGATTAGTAGTAATATATAGGTGGTTTTGATCGTAGGGACTAGTCTGATTATTCAACCTAAGCAAAATAACTCACGGTTTTAAGGGTCAATGATGCTTTAGATGGGTTGTACCGGGGTCACAGATGATTTACGTGGAGTAGTGAGGACAGTGATGGATTCACAAAGGAGTCGTGGAGATCTGCAGAAACAGTGGAGTCACTGATGGATATGTAGGGACAGTGGGTCACTGATGGATCTGCGGGGACAGTGGGTCACTGATGGATTTGTAGGGACAGTGGGTCACTGATGGATCTGCGGGGACAGTGGGTCACTGATGGATATGTAGGGACAGTGGGTCACTGATGGATCTGCGGGGACAGTAGGTCACTGATGGATTTGTAGGGACAGTGGGTCACTGATGGATCTGCGGGGACAGTGGGTCACTGATGGATCTGCGGGGACAGTGGGGTCACTGATGGATCTGTAGGGACAGTGGGGTCACTGATGGATCTGTAGGGACAGTGGGTCACTGATGGATCTGCAGGGACAGTGGGTCACTGATGGATCTGCGGGGACAGTGGGTCACTGATGGATCTGCGGGGACAGTAGGGTCACTGATGGATCTGCGGGGACAGTGGGGTCACTGATGGATATGTAGGGACAGTAGGTCACTGATGAACCTGCATTAATAGTGGGGTCACTGATGGATCTGCGGGGACAGTGGGTCACTGATGGATCTGCGGGGACAGTAGGGTCACTGATGGATCTGCGGGGACAGTGGGGTCACTGATGAATCTGCATTAATAGTGGGGTCACTGATGGACCTGCAAGGACAGTGGGGTCACTGATGGATCTGCGGGGACAGTGGGTCACTGATGGATCTGCGGGGACAGTGGGGTCACTGGTGGGTCTGCAAAGACAGTGGGGTCACTGATGAATCTGCATTAAAAGTGGGGTCACTGATGGACCTGCAAGGACAGTGGGGTCACTGGTGGGTCTGCAAGGACAGTGGGGTCACTGATGAATCTGCATTAAAAGTGGGGTCACTGATGGACCTGCAAGGACAGTGGGGTCACTGATGAATCTGCATTAATAGTGGGGTCACTAATGGACCTGCAAAGACAGTGGGGTCACTGATGAATCTGCAGGGACAGTGGGTCACTGATGGATCTGCGGGGACAGTGGGTCACTGATGGATCTGCGGGGACAGTGGGTCACTGATGGATCTGCGGGGACAGTGGGGTCACTGGTGGGTCTGCGGGGACAGTGGGGTCACTGGTGGGTCTGCAGGGACAGTAGGTCACTGATGAATCTGCATTAATAGTGGGGTCACTGATGGACCTGCAAGGACAGTGGGGTCACTGATGAATCTGCAGGGACAGTGGGTCACTGATGGACCTGCAAGGACAGTGGGTCACTGATGGACCTGCAAAGACAGTGGGTCACTGATGAATCTGCAAGGACAGTGGGTCACTGATGGACCTGCAAAGACAGTGGGGTCACTGATGGATCTGCTGGGACAGTGGGGTCACTGGTGGATACGCAGGGGGACAATGAGGTCACTGATGGATCTGCAGGGACAGTGGGTCACTGATGGATATGTAGGGACAGTAGGTCACTGATGAATCTGCATTAATAGTGAGGTCACTGATGGATCTGCTGGGACAGTGGGGTCACTGATGGATCTGCTGGGACAGTGGGGTCACTGATGGATCTGCTGGGACAGTGGGGTCACTGGTGGGTCTGTAGGGACAGTGGGGTCACTGATGAATCTGCACTAATAGTGGGTCACTAATGGACCTGCAAAGACAGTGGGTCACTGATGGATCTGCTGGGACAGTGGGGTCACTGGTGGATATGCGGGGGGACAATGAGGTCAACTGATGGATCTGCAGGGACAGTAGGGTCACTGATAAGTTCGAAGGGATCAGTGGATGACTGGTGAAAATAAGTTAAAAAGCAAAACACACAAAACAATTGCATAATTAAACGCGATATATTATGGGTCCAACTCACGCAGTTGATGTATTGTGTAATAATTAATTAGAACAGCTTCGCGTAGTCAGGCATACTACTAAAAGTTAAAAATGACTAAATTATGCTAAAAACGGCAGTAAAGTATTATTGTAGCATGTAGGTTTTCTTAAAAACAGAATTAGCTAAAAGCAGAAAAGAATTGCATTGCAGATTAACCAATAGCACATGTAAGCAGTGGAACAACATAGGCAAAAAAACGATACTTAGTCAAATGAATAGGGAAAAATTAAAAAGAATTACAAAAATAAGAAACTCGACAGACTTATAGTAGTAGTATTATAGATTAGAATTAAGAACAAAGGAGGCTGAGGTTACCTGAAAACTAATTAAAGCTGCCGGCGGGCTTGAAAAAAAGAACATAATCGACGCGACAACGAATTTGAGTCAGTTAGCGAGTTTAATGGCCCTTTGGCGGCACAGTGGCTGCGCCCTTCTTATTCACCAGACTCTTGTGAATGTGCGGGATCACGCCGCCACCAGCGATGGTGGCTTTAATTAGCGTGTCCAGCTCTTCGTCGCCTCGAATAGCCAGCTGCAGATGGCGCGGCGTGATGCGCTTAACGCGCAGATCTTTGCTAGCGTTGCCAGCCAGCTCCAGCACTTCGGCGGTGAGGTACTCCAAGATGGCGGCGCTGTACACGGCGGCGGTGGCACCAACCCGACCGTGGCTGGTTGTTCGGGTCTTCAAATGGCGATGAATACGGCCGACTGGGAATTGTAGGCCGGCCCTGGCTGACCGAGAGATGGCCTTCTGCTTGGCCTTGCCGCTGTCTTTGCCCGCTTTGCCACCGGCCATTGTTGCTATTGGGACAGATTTATTGCTGAAGGAGGCGGATAGGTAGCTTATACTATTTTTAGAGATAGAGTCAGGGGCTTTGTGCACCCTAGTGCTTTTTAAGCGACATTGTCACGCAACCAGCGAGAGGCCTTACTGCCCATTTCGCCGACTCCCCTGAGCAGGTACAAACTGACACAGGAGTGTACAGCGGCCCTGACTTTATTGTTAGGCATGTACATTTCAACGTGCCTTGGGGCTGGTCCTCAAGGGCGTTAATTGCACGAGCAGAGCCAAGTCGAGATTTCAATTCAGCCCCAAATTAATGCACTAGGAATCGAGCCTGGGCCGCTGGCACATCAGAGCGCCGGGCTAAGACCACCGGATAGTTTTTACTACTGGTTATTTCAGTTCCTAAGTAGCTAAATAAGCAATTTATTAACGTAGTTAAATAACATTCTATGTTCTAATCAACAGACTGCCTAGGTAAAAGGCGAGAGTAAATATGACTACTTCATGATAGTGTTTTATCTAATCTGTCTACAGGTGTGATCCTTGACTTTATAACCTAACGACAAGACAACAAAAATGAACAGAACGACGAAATTATAATCAAAATATTAAAGAAAACAACAAAGAGCTTACTTTCAGCTTATATTAGCAATTATCGAATTAGCAAACACAAAACAGCTAGCAAAACGGTTTACAGCAATTGCAGGGCGGGATTCGCAACAATAAAGGACCGGTTTGGCTGAAACAGCACTCGGAGACTCAATAAATAATATTAGATTTTCTTTTCCAGAAGATTTCATAATTTAATTTGTAGGAAATATAGTAAAAAAGTAGAAAATAGTAACTATGCTTGTGCATCATTTATGGTAAGAATTACAAGCTATTTAGCCTCGAATCGAATGCAATCAACGGATGGGTGATGATGCTGATGAATGGAAAATGGAAAAAATACCGTATAGTCAAAAGAAAAGCTGTTAAATAACGGACCCGTAACCAGTGATGAGGTGATTAAGCTGGCAAACAAAATCGTGGCTTGATGACAAAAGCAGAAAACACGAAAACAGGGAGAGTGGTTGGTTGGCTCACGATGCTTTCCTGGATTGAAAAATAGCAAATTATTACGAGACGAAGGTTTTCAGTATCTTTGAATCATCTTATACCAGTTTCGTTTAAATTTCAGACACAAAGTAAAATGCTATTGTCTGACTGAGCTTCGAAAAAATCTGTTTTTTTTTACTCACATTGCAAATTGTCTCAAGGCATAAATATAACTGATAGAACAGATCACATAATAGAATAGCTAGAAGATGTCACTCGCAAAAAATGTGCTTGTCTACTGGTTTTTCAGTATAAAATTAGCGTTTTTTGCCTCTTTAATTTTGAGCATGTTTATTCTTTACCTTGTTATACCAACCCCAGCCTGCTCAGACTTTAAATAATTAAAAAAATAATTGATTCACGACTGAAGATTGCAGGAAAACATGAAAAGCCATAATCCAGTGCTTGTGCGTAACGAGCAAGAGAGAAAAGGGATGGCTCCACAGCCCCCAGCCAGGCCGATAAACCCCATCACCCATTCCATAACAGCTTGGCTTTCCTCTCGCCCACTCGTGTCTGACTTTGACCTCTCTCCTTGCTGCTCTCTCATTGGCTAAGCCAGATTGGGCCTGCCCTAGGCTGAGTTTCGTCCGTCTGACTTTGCCCTCTCTCCTTACTGCTCTTTCATTGGCTGAGCTAGATTGGGCCTCCCCCCAGGCTGAGTTTTTTCCGTCTTGCATTCACTTGTGTACATCGGGTTGAATGCTTGTTGTTTATTCCTAACTTGTTATTCTAGTTGATGTCTAGTTATTCTAGTATCTGCGAAGCAGGATAAGAAAATAATATTGCATTATGCAGTACATTTCACTAATTAATAGTCAGCAGTCACTGCGTCCACAAGGCCACCGGTGTAGACTGTGATAGCCTTCAGCCGGCCATTGAGCATATTTTGCTCAACCTCAACAATACCAGCCCGACAGCCGGCCAGCAGGCGGGTCAGCTGGCCCAGGTCCACATTGCGGGGCAGGTAGATAGCAACGCTGGCGCAGTGGGCCAGGGCGGAGCGAACGCAGTCGGCAACGGAGCGACCGCCGGACAGAACCGGCTCGTCCAGATCGAATACGTCCTTGTCCAGATAGCTGGGACCGCCCCAAGGTGGCGATAGAAAGATGGCATCGGCAATGGCGCCGAGACGGGGCACAGCGTCGAAAAAATCTTCGCACAGGAAGCTGATATTGTTAAGCACACCGTAGACGCCGGCATTGTGCTCGGCCATGGCCAGGCGGCTGGGATCGATGTCTATGGCGATAACGTGGCCGCTCAGCTGGGCAAATTGAATAACATTGCCACCGGCGCCGCAAAATGCATCAATCAGGATGCCAGGGCATTTTAGTCGCTCGGCCTGATGACGGGCGATTCTCTGCGGCGTGACGCTAAACCAGGCCTCTCTATCCAGCTGGATGCCATCGTCGAATTTGTCGAAGAACCGGTAGCGCTGATTCCAGTACTTGTTCAGTATTGGATCTTGCAGGGCGGTTTTAGCCTCAGCAGCCTATAAAATAAAATACACGAAGGAAGGTAGCGGAACTTAACAAGACAACAGGTAAACTGCAACGGCGTTCTCTAATCTCAAAAAGGTGGCTTTTAGTTGAAGAAGGCTTTAGTTACGATCTTAAGAGACCAGTATGGAACTGCACAGGAACAAAGCGTGATAAAAGAGGTTAACAGAAATCTAATCCTATTTGTCTATAGTGATTCTTCTGACTCCCACAAAGTATTAAAACTAAGGTTGAATACTGTACCTCACTCATTATAACTTGTACAGTCTGCAGCAAGAAATAGTACATGAGTTTCAATAATTTTAATATGCAGGGAAATAAGAAAGGTCAAAAATACCTCTGTTTCGGCATCTCGTTCAATCGCCTTATAGTCTTTGTAGGATAGATGAGCGGCAGTCTCTCCAGCGGGAAGCAGCTGGTAGTTGCTAGCCGACACATGATCTTGATCAAGATGAGCTTTGTAAACAAATCCAAGCCGCTTAGCCAGTCTCAGGGCCGACTGTTTGGCCCCAGATCCTGGTCGGTAGCGGGAGACAAACCGGAGAATCTCGGCCCAGTAGGCTGTTTCACTGTTTCTCTGCCACTCTAAATCCCAGTCTTGAACAGGCAACCCGGCAGATGACGAATTCGAGCCTTGTTGTTCGCGCAGCAGTTGCAGAAACTCCTCATTTTCGCGCAGGCTAGCTGGCATACCAGACCAGCTCTCCTCGGTCATGTAAGCACCGAAACGGCGCACCCAAGCTAGCCAGATGCAGCGATCGCGATTAGCGTTCCAATAGCGTTCGAACTCGCCAGCAATCCATTCATAGTCTGGCCAGTGCGGGCCGTGGTAAACTTGTTCCTCATTGGCGTCTTCCTTGAAATCTTCAGAAACAACTTCGGGAATGGATTTGCGTCGCTTTGGCGACTCGTCGGCAGTCTCTAAAATATTTTTCTCTGGTTCCATTAGTGGGGCATCTCGATCTTGGTGCTGCATTGGACGTTTTCCTGGTTTTCGACTTGAATCGCCGTCATCTCGGCGTTGCCGCCTTTGACGGACAGCGAAATTAGTTGGCAGACCCAGCATAGCCATCATTCGCTCCTCATCTTCTGGACTCATTACTTCGCAGGCTTCCTTGTTCATTTCCGAGTTGGTAGACGTCCCAATTTCTTTTTCTGTAGTACGAGTCTCCTCTTCGCCGTCGCAGGCAGTGCCAGAATCGGCTGAAATGCACAATTCGGCCAGCCGGTCAGAAACGGCATCAGCAGGCACTGCGGCCATTACAACAGGTTGGGCATCACTTTCATCTGGATTCAGCGAATCGTCATATTTTTTGCCAACCTCCACTTGACACTCCTCATTCTGCTTTTCTTTATGAAATTTTCCGTCGTAAATTTTTCCATCTGTTATAAAAGCCCTAGTTAGAAAAGCGCGCAATGGATTGTCATCACCTGACTGTTTATAAGTGACAGCCAGATGCGCCAGCCGTTTCCAATGTTGAGCTGTAAACTCCTGCGCCTCGTTGTCACTAAACATTGCTGCTTGGAGTCTGAGCGGATAACAACAAAAAGTCCACAAGAGTTTCTAGCTGATCGATGTGGTTATCAATACTTAATGTGTCGTTGACAAGAAGCTTTGTTGGTAATTCACGCAAGCAGTATTGCTCGATATCACTCAGGACACTATCAAAGGCCACAGTATTAGTGACAAGTTGGCGTTTGCACAACAAGCGCGCCCTCAATGCACCGAGTCTTTCAGCGCGTGGCTCCGAAACTTTGAAGGCTTCGTCAAAGCAAACTTGCTGATCAAGTTCACTTTTGCTTGCTGCACCCTCTTTGAAGCCAAGTTTACCAACTTGATCTAACCGTTTTTGGCAATCTTTTGATACTACTGTACACTCAGCATCAGAATCAGAATCCATCCATTTATGATGCTTTACAGCTGAAGATAAGAAAAAATACTGATAATAAAGCCTCTCATTTACCATATTTTTACAAGCATTAGCAGAAGCATGAAATTCAACAAAATTTGAATAGTTCCAAGCAATACCAATGCAAAAATCATAACTTTGTTTTGTGTTACTCATACACAAGAATAATTTTAAATCCTTAGACACTTTAGTAAATATTCTGTTTTGTTTTTATGATTCCATAGTAGTAAGCTAATGTTAAAAATGGATCCTAACATTCAGACTTCAGAGGCATCAAAATATTGCTAATATCAAAGTTATACATACCATTGGCCACAAGCTGTAGGCTCTAGCACTGATGTCAAAGACACTATTGGTTATATTTATAGCATTAAGGCAAATCTATCCCAGCAACAAGCCATGGTCTTGGCACTAAGTGACTAGTAGCAAGCAACTAATGTGCTCCAAGGACTACTTAAGTAGAAAGATGAAAAACTACATTTCTTAAAAAATACTATGGCATGAAATTTTCAGTTTTTCAGCACACATTGTTTCATATGTTTTCTTTTTATAGCTTTATTGGTATTCATAAAGCTTTTGATTTAGAAATAGGATTCATGCTAATGTTTTATTTTATATACATTCCCTATATCTAAGAATCATAAAAATGCATGACATAGCTTGGCTCATTGGTTTTATGAATATATTTTATCATTTTTGTTACACATAAATATTACAAAGTCTGCTAAGAATGATAAAATAGATTCATAAAAGCAACGAGCTGAGCTGTGCCATTT
The DNA here is from genome assembly GCA_002269645.1 of Macrostomum lignano. Taxonomy (NCBI): domain Eukaryota; kingdom Metazoa; phylum Platyhelminthes; family Macrostomidae; genus Macrostomum; species Macrostomum lignano. The sequence continues at coordinate 16,808 of NIVC01000487.1, read as the reverse complement.
TAATGGTTTTTAGGTGCTAGACATATACTAAAAGGACAGTTGGTTTGTGACCTGGGTAACTATTTTCTGAAAAAAACTAGCCTTATAAACATTTTTAAGTAATGTTATTTCTCATCTTTCTATTTGAGTAGTTCTTGATATGGTCTTGAGCAAGGCATTGAAAAGGTAACATCTGGTCTTAAAAAACTAGTGTTTTGGTATTAACAAACAAGCTAAGCCTGTTTTTTGAGCACTAAGCAACCCTTTATTCTGGTCTCTAAAGACAAGCATAATTAAACTTAGAGCCAAAGAAAGACATTAGCTAATCTTATTGCTATGCTATCTTATTCTTATTGAAAGATGCTAATATCATTTATATGAAACTTATTAAGTACCAAAAGGGAAATTTATTTTACTGCTATAAGGAAACAGTCAAATGCCTATTTAAAAACTAAAAATAAAAAGATCAAATCTAAGCTAAGGAACAAAGTAGAACAATACTATATTAGTGTCTTTATATTTCTAAGGCAAAATAATCTATTTTATATACAACTAATAACCATGTCAATATACTAATAAATAAAGAAAATAGCAATGCTAATGCCAGATAATTGGACAATTGTTGTTGAAATCTATATCATGTTTTTACTAGTAGACTGCTTTAAGAAGATTTAGAATGGAAACTTTAAAATAAAAAATGATAAACACTAAAAGTCCAAATACTATACTTCATAGTCTAGAAGATGGCCTTTACATCAGATAAGTTTTTCCTTTGCTCTAGTACTAGACTATGGTAATACTAAAATATCTAGCACCAAGGGCTACTAGTTACTTTGGCAATATGACTATCAGTGATAAATGCTTAAGTAACATAATAAAGTATACAGGCAATAACTTTAGGTTGTTTTGAAAAATTACCAAGCATTTAACAAAAAAATATAGCTAATGCTTGATTGTCTTAGGAAAACTTTCTATGTTTTGAACAGAACAAAAATTTTATATTAATTTTTTATTAGTAAAAACCCCTGACATTCAAGTTATGATTCCAATGCTTTAAACTAACCTTATATTTGCAACTGCATTACCCTTTGTGTTATAAAATAGCAAATAAGATAAAAGCACTTTATAGGAATAGGTCTTTTATTAGGAGTTGGTAAAAAGGCTTATTTTATCTGCATTCCATATAAATGCATTTTAGGTTAGCTTTATAGGGCCTAACCTTTCAGCAACAATAATATTAGACTAATAAACAAAAAATAAAAATATTACAAAATGCAAGCCTATGAGTACTATTCATACTATACCTAAGGTGTCACATGTGTGCAATAATATATTTTAGCATATTTTGGTGTGCACTATATGCAAAGCTAAAATACAAATTTGTGCACCAAGGCCTACATTTGTCTATTAATATATACAGTTGCAAGAAAAAGTTAGTGAACCCTGACTGAACTGTCACAAAAATTCCAATAACTTCTTTTAGCCTAAGGAAAATGTTCTCAGATTTTATTCAAATAAAGGTATTTATATTAGTAACTGATTTTGTATATTGTTAGCAAAAATATCACAAAGTTTGGATACAGTTAGACTGCCATCAAAAAAGTTAGTAAAGCCAAAAGTTTGTACTACAAACATGCTAATTGTAATCATTCAAACCATTGAAACCACAATGCATGATGCAATTTCAGACCATCATGGCACGTTGCACACAAAATCTGTTGCATCATTGTAGTTTGAATGCAATTATACACTTGTACAAAGCTATATAAAGCCTCAGAGGCAGGCTAGCTAACAGCAGTACTTTATGCCAGCATATATTATGGCAAAGAGCACCCAGAGCATTTGAAGCAACTTGTTGTATTAGCTCACAAAACTGGCCTTGGATACAAGAAAATTGCCAGCCAACTTCAACTCAGTGCTTCCACTATTAGAGCTGTCATACACAAATGGTGGAGGCATAACACTGTGACACCACTGCCTTGTAGATGACCGGCCAAATTTTTTAAGTGCACAGCAAGAAGACTAGCTTAGACTGTTGACAGTGATCCAACTGTGACTGCTAGTCAATTGCAACATCAGCTTGCTCAATGCGGAATAGAGGTTCACAAATCAATGGTGTAGAAGTCTTTGAACTATCAAGGATACCATGGATGAGTTGTTTGCAAGAAGCCTTTTCTGTCCAAAAAGCATTGCCAAGCTTGCCTAAAATGTGCTTAACAGCAGCTGCAGCAGCCAGATAGCTATTGCCAAATATCTTATAGACAGAAGAGACAAAAAATGAACTGTTTAGGCATATTTTGCAGCAATTATATATGGAGAAAGCCAAATCAAGCATTTAAACAAAGTAATGTACTGCCAACTGTAAAGCATGGAGGTGGCAGCATCATGCTGTGGGGCTGTTGCGCTGCAAGTGGAACTAAAAACATTGTCCAAATTCATGGAATTATGAACTCAGATATCAAGATATCAGATATCCAGATATCAAGGAATACTGGCTGCTAATGTCCAACCTAGCATAAGAAAGCTGAAGCTTAGGCGTGATTGGCTGATATAGCAAGATAACAACCCAAAGCATACTAGCAAATCAACTCAAACATGGTTTCAGAACAAAAAGGTGAAGCTGATGGACTGGCCAAGTCAAAGCCCAGATTTGAATGTTATTGAAAATCTTTGGTTCAATCTGAAGAAGGCTGTTCACGCATGCAGACCTTAGAATCTGGATGAGTTAAAGAGGTTCTACATTGAAGAATGGGAAAAGATTCTTGCAGAGTGGTGCAGCTGACTGATTGACAGTTATAGAAATCAATTTTGGGCTGTTATTGATGCTAAAGGTGGAGTTACAAAGTATTAACTGTTGGTATTTGTCACTTCTTGTTCCTAGCTAGCAGCTCATCCCTACGGCAATACCCGATACAGTAAGTCCCATACCAAACAATAAACAACACAACGAGACTCAAGTTCTTACTGAGGAATGAACATGGCAGGAGCAGTGGCGAAGGACTAGCCGGTAGCGCAGATTCTCAGACGTTATGTACCCATAGGGGTGTCTTGGTTCTAATCGATATGGGCAGTGGAAACTTAGAGCTGAGTTGAATTGGAAAGTAGCAGCCACAGTTGGTCCCTCACTGCTGCTATACCGCGCTAAATATATATTTGGGTTGGCCAGCCAGCAATAGTACAACAATAGCAAGCATCCACCTAGATAGTAAGCATCCACCCAGATAGCAAGCATCCACCCAGATAGCAAGCATCCATCCAGATAGCAAGCATCTACCTAGACAATAAGCATCCTGCAGATAGCAAGCATCCCCCAAATATTGTACTAGCATCCACCCAGATAGCAAGTATCCTGCACATAGTAAGCATCCCCTAGATATTATTAAGTGCAGAAATCCTTGGTTTATCAAGTGCAGTAAGTCTAGGTTTATCAAGTGCAGTAAGTCTAGGTTTATCAAGTGCAATAATCATTGGTTTATCAAGCGCAGTAATCATTGGTTCATCAAGTGCAGTAAGTCTTGGTTTATCAAGTGCAATAATCATTTGTTTATCAAGCACAATAATCATTGGTTTATCAAGTGCAGTAAGTCTTGGTTTATCAAGTGCAGTAATCCTTGGTCTATCAAGTGCAATAACAATAATCCTTGGTGACAGTAGCATTTATAATTCAACACTCACACAAGTCAATTGAGTAAAAGTCACACAAAGTAGTTATGACATAATCAATTTCTTAGGCAAGTCAGTACCAGTCTCTAACAAAGTTAGCATTGTGGTTTTGCAATATAAATCAAGTATTGTACTATGCTTCCACATTGCATTTTTAATACTATGATGCAATTCAATTCAGTGTCAAAATTTAACCAGTACATAGACTGAATAAATAAAAAGCCTGGTGTGATGCAATCTATTTCAGAATTAGAATACAACTAGTCAGTTTTCTTTCTAGCATTCTTACAATGCATTTCAAGTTGAAAGAGCTGCTTGACCTTTGTAAAAAAAGCATGTTTTTTGAATATTTAATCCTTTTAATATTGAGTAATTTCTTAGCCATGATGCATTTACTGTCACAAAAAATTCTAATTGAACAGTGCAAGTTCGAAGAAATTGGTCAAGCCTTTTGGGAGATAATTGATTTTGTACAAACAAACAAACCATTTTTAATATATGGACTAGCAATCTTCACCCCCCCAATGGGGGACATCTGGATAGAATCTTTGTTCTTTACAAGTAACAAATAGACAGCAAAAAAAGCTTTCATAAAAAACAACAGACATTCTCTCTAAAAAACAAAATATCCCAGGATAGCAAATATCTCCCAGATAGCAAGCATCTCCCAGATAGCAAGCAACCCTAGATAGCAAGCATCCCCCAGCTAGCAAGTGTTTAGAAGATGGTTTACATGTACTTTCATTCACCTATGTGTACTTTTCATATCTGAAAATTTTGGAATATGTATGTTTTAGCCCTAGACCCCATTTATTAATGTTCAGCAACACCCATCCCATTTATCTAAAAAATTGATTTTTTGGTTAAAGTATTGCAATATATAAACATCAGTCTCTCCACAGAGAGTTTACTTGCTGGTTGCTTTTGTTCATTTGGCTAGTAGCCGAAAAATAGTCACTTACTGTGAAGACTCAATTTATTGAATAAACCTCCAAAATAGCAAGCATCCCCCAGACCCCAGATAGCAAGCATCCCCCAGATGACAAGCATCCTCTAGATAGCAAGCAAACCCCAAATAGCAAGTATCTCCTAGATAGCAAGCAACCCCAGATAGCAAGCATCCCCCAAATAGCAAGCAACCCCAGATAACAAACATAACCTGGATAAAAAGAGACCTTGTAGATATCTAGCAACCCCCTCTCTTACTTGACTTAGCTGCAGGGCTGTCTCGGAGGGGACACAGCGGGAAGGCGCAGGCGCCCATTCCGCTAGTCCCTGAACGGCCAACGCATCGCTATGGACGGAGGGTTGGCGCCACCTAGGGAGGTCCCCCAGTGTCACCAGCAGCTATAGTGCTCTCTGGAAAGGAGAGTTCAGCCCTGCGGGTGGCCCAAAGGTAGCGCATGAGCTGATTAAAGTTTTCGGGTTTGCACGCTTCAGTAATAGATGTGTGTGGCCCAAGGTAAGTGAGTCTGGCCCGCGTGAAGGCGGGACAGATGCTGACGAAATGCTCAGCGGTTTTGTCATCTGAGTTGCAGAAACTACAGGTGGCGTTGGTGGCGTTGCCCTGCAGGTACTGGTGCCTAGAGAAGCAGCCGTGACCAGAGAGGGTCATGATGGCAGCCTGGATGTCTCTGCACGAGAGGCGCAAGAGGAGCTTCCGGAGCTGGTGAGAGGGCTGAGGGACAGTGCCTCTGGATTGCCTGCAGTTCGTGTGGTTCGCCCAAGTTGAGCAGTGCTGAGTCCTGATCCACGCTTTGATGCGCGAGTCGATGACACAGCCAGGAATTGGGACAAGAGGTTCGGGGCCAAGAGAGGAGCCGGAGGCCCCTCTCAGTTAGCAAGTAAGGCCTACCCTCCATCCCCAAGAGCAAGCATCTCCCAATAGCAAATAACCCCAATAGTAAGTATCCCTCAGATAGCAAGCATCCCCTTGATAGCAAGTATCTATCCTTAAATAGCAAGCATCTACCAGAGAACAAGTAGCTAGTACAACAATTTTTTTAGCTTTATAGTGGCTCTACTTTGTTTGGCATGACACTTCTTTTTATGTTTGACATGGTGTCTTTTTTATGTTTGACATGGTGGCTCCCTTTTGTATGACATGGTGTCTTTTATATGTTTAACGTTTGACATGATATGTTGATATAATGACATGTTTTTACTAATATATATATATATATCTTTTTGAGTAAAGCCATGCAATCATACATGTGCAACCTCCAAAATTTGGTTGGCCATGTGACTTAGTTTTAACAAAAATGTGATGTAGTTTTTGGTCAAAAATATGCCTAACATGTAAAAAACCCTAAGCAAAACTAAGGCAACTTTGGGTAAATGGTAAGCTAGGTTTTTTGTCTATAACTTAGGTTTTCAATACCTATTAGGTGATAGATTTCAGGGTGCAATTTTCAAGACCAGGATGTGCTGCACTGCTGCAGACAAAAACTGGTCTAAAATAACACTAGGCCTACTCAATGTCCATAACACTAAATTGTAAAATCTATATCACATCCTTGCAAAAAATTCTGGTGCACTTTTCATACCCTGAGTCAAATTTCAGAGTGCAATTTTTAAGAACAGGATGCTATTTGCACCCATTTGCACAAAAAAACCCAGACGGTAGGACTAGGAGTAACAATGATTATGTTAATAAAGTAAAATGCCTCATCATTTACTTAGTCTAACTTAGTATTACTTGGGTATTTATTCAGATGGGCATTTTTGCAACTTGCATTGGTTAGCTGACAAATTGGTTGGCCATATTGGCCAACTTGGCCAACTGTTGTGCATGTATGCATGTAATGGGTTATAAAACTTTTTAGGCTTAGCTTTAGTTTAGGCCTATTGTAATTCTACATTAATACATTGGCCAAATGCCCAAAAAGAGGCTTAAATGGTTGAACTAAACTGGTTAAATTTAAAAACATTGTTTTTATATATATTTAGGCCTATTCTTATTTTAATTTTTTCATAAAAAGTGGGCCCAATTACATGATTGCTTAAGTGAATTATTGTTTTAAAGCAAATTTGAAAAACTTAGCTAGACAATAAAATCGAAGACAAACAAGACAAACAGTGCACAATTATTAGGCCTATACTACCTGCCTAGGCTGGCTATATACTTTGCCAACTTCCTGATTTAGGCCTAAGTAGGGAAAGGCTTAGATAATTATGAAAAAAGCTAAGATTTTGGCTCAGAAACTTAAAACAAACACGACATATTGTCATTGTTATTACAATATATATATATACATAATAATACAATCTTGATATACTAAATCTCCAAGGTTTGTATGCTTGTCGATAAGGCTCTAGAGATTGCAATGTAATACTATATATATTGAATGAAAATTAACTAGCCATAGGTTGTAAAATACTGACTGACTGAAGAACACCAAAAAAGGACTCTCAAGTTGGTCAAACCATTTTAAGCACGGAAAATAGATAAACGCATATTTCGCAGAATGCAAACGAAAAACATAACAAACATGGCAGCCCTGGCATGGGCCGCCTGGCCTCTGTATTTTTAAGTAGCTATATAGCTAAATTGTTATAATGGCGTTCACTAGTACCACTAGCAAATCTGTTAGTAGGCCTTGGATATAGTCATTGCAGCTCTGTATGTAGTGGCTTTCAACCTAGCTTCAACCAGTGGCGGCGCGCAGCTCCAGCGGTGAGGTTGCCCCTCCATCAGCGAATTTTTAGAATTAGGAGAGAAAGGCATGTGCGCTAAAGACGTACGAGAATGCACATTGATGCTTGGATTTTTTACAGTGGTCATTGGATAGGGAGGGTATGTCACCAGACCCCACACCCCTGGCACAACAATTTGCTTTCAACTCAGCTCATTGACACATTTTTAGAACCTGCCATGTACTTCTAGTGGAAAAATTAAATCAAGCATTAGTATGGCTACGTGTACAAGTACGTACAAGTATAGGCCTCTGACGCATTGTTAGCATTATTGGTGATGAGGATTTGGCTAGTAGTGAACGGCCGTTTGGCTAAACTGGTCTACACCCTAACCCCATAGACTTCACTAAACCCGTCAAAGGAACAGTAAAAAAATCCTAGCAAGATCTTGGCTTTATCTTAATACGATGCCATAATCAAAGTAGTAGCATAATATTTCGTCAAAATTGTTGTCTTGAAAGTCGAAAAATTTAAAAACTTTCAGATTTAGCATTAATATTTAGATTAACTGCTAGTATATAGTTTTGTTTCTAAATCAAATTTAGTTTGAATTTCGTAATAAAATTATATTTCCTTTCTTAGAAAGATTCTTCCTCTAGCCGCGATCTAATTTTAGGACGGCTGAATGCAGATGACTCAAATGAGCATGTTGAGTAAATTATACTCTTATAATTGGTAATATGTTGTCGCAACTCACGTGGCGTATTTTTACAATAGTTTTTCGTGCTAGGTTCCTTTGCTTCATTTTTTCACAGTCATGACCCATGTAAAATTTTTGTTGCATAGCTTGTATTGTAGACAGCCTTACTAGGCAGGCCTTAAGTTGGCGATCTGCCACTCTGGATATACATGTACATGTGCGTTGTACAATATACAATTATGTATCTGTATACTCAACTATGTAAATTTTTTTATTGCATGCATAACATTCACGAAGTGATAGGCCTATATGAAGTCTAAACAATACCTTTGTTTTGTTTGGTCCAAAGAACTGTAGAAGTGCAGTGCTCGTCTTAACAGAGTCAGAGCTAATTCACTTCACCTTAATTCAATACGCCAATATATTTAAGAACAACAAATTGTACAATCCTTAGGCGGGTCAAAGACAGTCCAGTAGAATTTCAAAAGAGCCTAAGTACAAAACAAAGGGAGAGAGAGAAAAAATAGGTACGGCATTGCTCACAGAACTCAATTAGCTCACGCTCCACCCCATTGCCAGCTAGTTGCACATTCAAGTTGGGTTTGTGTATTCTGATGTACAAAGGCTCTTCAATCTTCCAAATATACTATCTTTCTATATACTAGGCCTAAATCTTTAAATTTAAAAGAAATTTACATTATTGAGATACAAAACAACTTTTAGTAATTCTGCCTCATTTTGTTGGCAAATTCTCTCAGCTTGTTTTAACTATTGACAAATTTGACTTCTTCCAATTTCTCACATTTTAGGTCTATTGACGAATTAGGTGTTGACAAATCATGGGCACAGTATACAAAAAGTGCAGCAAATCAAAGTGTAATTATGTAAAAAATCTTCAATAAATTCTTTATTATCAGTAATTCTTAATAATCATTAGGGGCCTAATTAATTGTTGTTATTGTTGCAGTGACCATATAAATAATAAAACGGTTATTTTTATAGTTAATGCATAAAACATCATGCGGGCTTATGGTCTTTACTTAATGTAATCATATAAATAGCAAAACTGTTATTTTTACAATCATCGTAGGTAGGAAGCAAAATGGCTATTTTTATGGTCATGTAGAAGACATTTCTGTTAAATTACAAGATAATAGTTAACGATTACCTAAAGTAAGCTACCATGATAAGAACCACTAGAAGTTACTATCATAGGCCCCTATAATATTAATAAAATGTTTCTTTTTTAAATTTAACTATCATAGTATTTGCATAGCAAGTTTGTCACTTCATTTAGATGGTATTTGATGGAATATATCAAAAATGTGTCCAAATAGGTTGTTGCTATAATGAGTTGTTATTGAAATGGCTATTGTTAGATGCTAGAATGGTTTATCACCAAAATGGACCATTTTCCAACTATTAGGTTTAGACTTTAAAGCTTATGCCTAACATGCAAGGTTTTTTGGCAAAAGACAATATACAAATGCAAAGTTGCATCTTGTGCCTATATCTAATTTGAGAAAGCAATTTCAAAGTTTAAGGTGTATATACACTTTGCATTAAAAAAAACCTGCTAGCATGTCTCAAATTTATTTTAATTTTTTGCATTTTAAATTATATTCTAGTCTAGTTATAATTCAAATGTTCACTTATTTAAATCTTAGTTATTGATAAGTCACATAAAAAGGGAATAGGTAGATAGGCCTAGCCAAAATTTAATCAAGTATAGTTTTTTTATAGCTTAGTCCTATTACTATTTGCTATATGCCAATGCCATCAATATTGGCAAACATTTTTATGTAGCTAAGGCTAGACCTACTTTCTCTTTTTTAGTCTAGTTCAAGTATTATATTGGTTGATAATTAATGTTGAATAAGTAAGGTATATATAGTCATTCTTAGTAATATTTATTTAATATTATTAGGTTTATTGAGAAAAATGTTGTTTGCAAGGTAGGCAAGAGGAAAAGTATAAAGTTTGCTTACCAAGGATTTTTGCCAGGCTTGCCAATATTTGTGTTCCAAATTTTGCTTGATAAATTTTGCTTAGAAAGGTTTACTTGCTAAAGTCTGCTTGCCAAATGTTGTTTATTGAAAATTTGCTTGCTAAAATTTGCTTGCCCAAGTTTGCTTGTCAAAGTCTGCTTATAGCAGTTTGCCTGCAAAAATTGCCTTGCTAGGCCTAAAGTTTGCTTGTTGTAGCGTGTTTGCTAAAGTTTATTGGACAAAATTTGCTTGCCAAACTTTGCCTGTATAATGATTGCTTGCAATAATTCACTTGCCAAAGTTTGCTTGCAAATTGCCTTGACAAAGTTTGCTTGAAAGATTTTTGCAAAATCTTTCTTGTAGAATTTTTTTTTAACCAAGTACTTACTGAAACTATATGGCATAAGGCCAAGTGCTTCTGATGACTGATGTGTAATAGTATATATGCTAAGGAATTTAGCACATACTTCTATAAGGTGCATAACAAAAAACATTAACTTCATTATGCATGCTATGCATATAGTATTATACTTTTTAGGACCTTGTATTATTAAATAATTAAATCATTATTAAATAGCTGCATTAAAGTAGTATCTTTGATAATATCAAGCCTATATTCTAGATCATATTTAGTCTTGCAATAAGTGTAAAACACATGCCAGAACCTAATGCAAAAAATTCTTATTAAGCCAAATGCATATAAGAAAAAATCTGTAATAGATGATATCTTCTAAAGTATCAATATAGGCTATTCTGGGTAAAATGAGAATTATTTTATTTTTATAAAAAAAACTTCCAGACCTATGTTTTGAGAAAACAAACTTAAGACTAGGTCTAAAAAGAGATATTAAGTCTATTATGCTTTTAAAAAATCTATAAATGCATTAGATTTAAATCAAAGCAGATTTTTTAAAAAAACTAAAAACTTGGCAATTTTTTTAGAAATCAAAATCAACATTTAAATCAATATTTTTAATTTCTTGTCATGACTTTCTTAGTTTTATAGTTTATTTGCATTTGTGTTTATTCTGTTTTTTTCTTCTTTTTGTCTAGTTTAATCTTATTATTCTTATCTACTTCTTCCTGCTTTATGGTTGGTTCTTCAATCTTGCCTCTTTCTTAGTCTTTTTTTCTCTAGCCTTCTTTTCTTATATCCATTTGGCAATTGGGCCCTTTGCCCTACTTATTGTTTATTGTGACAGCCAGACTGTACGCGACTAGTAGCACTAGTACAATCTGGCTGCCACATTATTTTGCTTTTATCCCTAATTAAAGAGTATTCTAGGCTTTTTCTTTTTATGACATCTAAACAAGTGAGGTGGGGCAGAGAAAAGAAATTTTTTTCTGGTGGTTGTCGATTGCTGACACAAAATGGGACAGTATGATAATTTGAATTTCCATTGGCATTGAGTTTGCACAAATAATTCTAGAATAATTGTTTAGACAAATCTCAACAAAGATACAGACAATTATCCTGTTTTACTCTGGCTGCAAGGGTCCTCAATTCTGGGGGAGGGTAGTCAAAATTGTAATTGATTGCTTTTTTTAATAGGCATAGTCATTCAAATTGGCTCCTAAGACACTGAAGTCAATGTGCAGTGTAATGCTTTGCTGATTACTTTTAGTAGAATAGCACTGCTACCACCATAATTTATGTATTACAGAATGTTGAAGTTTTAGAGCTTTCTTTGAAATGAGAACTTTATGACTGTTTTATGCCCCGCAGGCAAATAACTCAAGATAGTCTATGGGCTAAATTGGTTAACAAATAAATATGGTTAACATCTTAGTTATTATACCTTTTAACAATTTTTTTGGATATAAATGAAGTTAATTTAGTCATTACTCGTATTTAAACCCTTCCATGACTTGATTTTTGTCAAAGTGAATTTTATTTAGTCATAATGGTGGCAGAGTTCATGGCTTGCAGAGTTTGGTTGCAGAGTTCATGGCTAAACGGTCTGCATTGGTTCATTAGTCATTCTGCCTTCTATTTGACAATGCTTGTGCCCATTGGAATCCATTAGCCATGGAGGTAGAGCAAGAGTTCAAGCCTTTATCACCTTATTCTCTGTTTCTTAAGCATGAACTGGAGGTCAGTATAGCAGCTGCCTCACTGCAAAGCCTGGCATTGTGAGAGCCTTCGATACATACCGCGGTGCATTGCCACAAAAGACATCGAAGACATCGTTGATTGAGTTCAAAAGTGAAGCGTTGTAACAATAATTTGTTGTGTCTTGTGTTGTGTTATGTTCATTTGTGTTTTTCTCAAAGATATAACGACTAAATAAAATTCACTTTGACTTAATAAAAGTTATGAAAGAGATTTAGAGAACCTTGACTAAATTAATTTAATTTCTTTACTATAGTCTATGGTAAAACCCGTCTGCTGACTAAATAAAACTCACTTTTCTAGGACTGGCTAGCTCATATTATCACGAGACATGAGACCAAATAAATCTGGCAGAGCCACAGTGCACAGAGGCCAAATAAAATATGGTCACTTAGTTGATAGAATCTGTTAATCAAATGTAACTGAGTAGAGAGGAGACCAATAGCATACTGACATTAGCATTGGAGACAAAATATAAATATATAGGCAAAAATAACAATTCCAACTCATAGGACAGGACTTGAACAAGCACAGAACAAAAGGTGGACAAAGAGTTGGGCACAAGCAAAGTTAAGAAGGAAGCAATGACAAAATATTAAGCAACCAAAAATAGGGCAAAACAAAGCCAAAGGTGAGAAAATAGAAAACTACAACTGGGACAAGGACAAGACAGCAACCATAAAAATGACATATAGACAAAGATTGGGGGAAAAGAAAAATTTCCAGGGGTTGAAACATTCAAAAAATGTTTTGACAAAAAATTAAGTTTCAAAAATCAACAGAAAATAACGATTAGTGGCAACTTGCCTGCACACAAGGATAAAAATACCTATAATACAGATTAGAAATTAGAATTAAATTTAGTTAGACTGGCAAATGCTATGCTATCATAGCATTGGTTATTAGTTTTCTTGTCAAATCATTATTCTCTTATCTGTCAGTTGGTTGCTTGCCTTGTTGCTTATATAACTGTTAGTCTTATCTTTTATATTGTTAATCTGTTTTTCATCTTCATCTCATTTTCATCTGGTTAGCAGCCTCAACAATTTTAAATTTAGCTATTGGCCACAACATTGGCCACTCTTTAATTGGTCTGGTTGACAACAAATTCTCTTTAGGTATGACTATTGGTCTCATCTTCAAGTTGATGTTGGTGGCAAATTCCTGCTTAGGCTATCTTGCTTAATCTTGTATATCTTGCCGGTGTCATCAATTTTCTTCAATAGGCTGTTTTTCACTTGGCAATTTATATACATTCATATAAATGCTTTAGTCAAAATGATTACACATTTTGCTAGTTATTCATTTTTTTAATATTTATTGAAAAAATGAGTTAGCAAACTTATAAGTTTTTTTACCCTAAAGGCCTTGTCATAGGAAATATTTTTAAATGGACAAAATTAGCACAAAATGCAAATTTTGCTATTAAGAGAGAACCAGTAAATAAGCAAAATTTTGTAAGTGACATATATAGCTGTTTAGTATCTGTGGTATATTCTAAAATTCAATAAGACCTTGTGCGATTTGTTCCCATGAGTGCTAACGTCCAACATGCAGAGTGCACGCTCCTGACAAAATGCTCAGCGGCCAGTGGAATGGGCATATCCACTTCCCCCTGACTGGCCAACTGTCGCCTGTGATTTGCAGCAGTGCCCTGAACCCTCTGCAAACTAATAGTCACCTAACTAATCTTGCTTCCCCGCTGCTTGGCAGACAGTCCAAACTCTAATATACTCTAATATAATGTCAAGGATGCCAGAGCTTGATACTGAAGAGATTCGCGACACTTTTCGCCTATTTGACATTCGCGGCGACGAGAAAATCGAGGCCCGCCAAATTGGCGAAGTTGTTCGCGCTCTGGGCCTCAATCCGACCGAAGCCGAGATTAAGAAGGCCGGCTACGATAAACAGCCGGACACGCGCATCACTTTTGAAACATTTCTACCAATCTACAAAGACTTGGCTAAGAATGCCGACAAAGTGAAGCCCGAACAATTTATCGACGGTTTCCGCGTGTTCGACAAGGACCAGAATGGCACTATTAGCGCCGCCGAGCTGCGCCACCTGTTGACCTCGCTAGGGAGAAGCTCAAGGACGAAGAGGTGGAACAGCTGCTAGCTGGCATGGACGACATTCATGGCAACATTAATTACGAAGATCTGGTCAGGAATATCATGAGCGGCTGATTCTCACAAGAAGAGAATGAACAGTATTTGGAATCTGGATGCACAACTAGACTGGGCGTGTCTGTGCTTTTTTAATTACTTGCTAAATCCCAATATTCTGCCTTTTTTCTTACCCCTTAGCCTTTTTGCCACACCGACTACAGTTTGCGAGTCGAAGTAATTCTTTTATATCTAGCTGCAGAGCAACGGGAAGGATTCCGCTATGGATACGGTTTTCAGTTTTCAACAAACTGGACGGGGGAGTCTGGCAAAACTTGGTTGAATGGTTGCTACCTGCGCCTACTAGTAAATGAAACGAATCGCATATCCAAGCCTTAAACCAATATATTATATTATATATATAAATAGATCTGTACTCACCTCTCAGCCGATTTGATCACCCCCGTTTCCGTATTCTGCATGCGTTTGGTTTCAAACTTTCAAATCAATGTTTTTGTGTTTATTTCTGTTATCTAGTGGACTGTCTTGTTGCTTTACTAATCCACTATATGCTTAGTAATTAATAATATTCACGCTTCCGGTCCATTTTTGTAGCGATTCTTTCTGAGTACTACTATGTAACACAGTCAAGGTTGGTAAACAGTAGTATGTAATGTACTTTACTCGGAATTTTTTAACACCTCAAATTTAGAAATTTGCACCTCAAGTTTAAACTGGATCGCATCGTAAATCAACAGTTTATGAGATAAGACTTAGATTGAATTCGATGCACTTTTTATGTAATCCACCTGACTATTTAATAATTGTCTGCTGGACAGTGTCAATTGGTTTATTAGGTATTGCTACCAAGTCTAACACCAGCCTCTAGGCTCGCACTGCCAATTATTGTTTCTATTGATACTAATCGATTATTGCATGTATTGAGTTCGTTACGCCTCTATTTGATAATTTATCATATATATATTCTCTTTTTAAAACTTTTTTTAGGTTCAGTTTTGGCACTGCGGAAACAATAGCAAATATAGCTGCATACGCATACAATACCTGAATTTTTTAGTCTTATTTAGGCTTGTTGATTGAATTTATTTTATCTAGTTTAAACGCAAATACCAAATACGTGTGATAGTATTAAGGTAGTTAGTCCAGAGGTCAGAGGGCTTAGTCCTAAAAAGACGGGAGATTAGTCAAGGGTTAGGCGTCGAGTCGTCTAAGGGTCGGGAGTCAAGTCCAAGGGTCAGGAGTCGAGTCCAAGGGTCAGGGTCGAGTCCATGGGTCAGGGGTCGAGTCAAGGGTCATGGATCGAGTCCAAGGGTCAGGGGTCTAGTCGTCTAAAGGTCAGGGTCGAGTTTAAGGGTCAGGGGTCTAGTCGTCTAAGAGTCAGGGTCGAGTCCATGGGTCAGGGGTCGAGTCCAAGGGTCAGGGATCGAGTCCAAGGGTCAGGGGTCTAGTCGTTTAAGGGTCAGGGTCGAGTCCATGGGTCAGGGGTCGAGTCCAAGGGTCAGGGGTCGAGTTCAAGGGTCAGGGGTCGAGTCCAAGGGTCAGGGGTCGAGTTCAAGGGTCAGGGGTCGAGTCAAGGGTCAGGGGTCGAGTTCAAGGGTCAGAGGCCTATTTTAAGCTGAAATGTCAGGGATATACATGTGTAACGCCACAGAGTCGAGTCTAGATTAATAAACAAGGATGTAGGCGGTAGCCCAAGGGATGTGTAGCCAAGGCTTAAGGATGTAGCCCAAGGGCTAAGGGTGTAGTCCAAGGGTTAGGGGTGTAGCCCAAGGGTTAGGGGTGTAGCCCAAGGGTTTGGGGTGTAGCCCAAGGGTTTGGGGTGTAGCCCAAGGGTTAGGGGTGTAGCCCAAAGGTAGAGACCTAGCCCAAATACTAGGCTGGTATTTTTGAATTGAGTCAAATTTTAGAGTTAAAGTGTTAGGAACTGTGTTTGATATGATTAGTCAAGGAATTCTAAATTTAGTAGGATTTAGAATTCCTTGGATTAGTCCATTAATTGCTAACTTTCCCCCCCCCCACTATTCAGGAATTGCCATAGACAGCTCGCAGCGCGCTAAAAACATGGCCGAGCCGCCGCCAAAGCGGTTTCGATTCGATGCCCGCGCGGCATCGACCGCGGGACCTCGACCACTGGCGGCGCAGCTTCTAGTAGCAGCGGCGGCGGCCACGGCAATAACAATAATAATGCAATTATTAGTAATGCTAATAAGATTGGCAACGAGGAGGATCCTTGGGGCGACGATAACATCTTTGATGATGACGATTTTGTTCGAGAATTCGATCAGATCTGCTCGCAAAATATCTCCGTTGTCGATTATAAATTTAATCGGAGAAGCTCGCCATCCTAGTCAGCCGCAGCAGCATCAGCAGCAGCTCCAGCTACCCGCCCAGCAGCCTCATCAGCAACCGCAGCAGCCGAGACCAACCGTGGCTCTAGTCCGACAATTCGCCGCTCCGTATCCAACCAGGCAGCCTCCGGCATCAGATACGCCTCAGGCGCCGCCGTGCATCCGCTGCTGCTCCCGCCTGTCTCGGCCGAGTTCGTCAACCTCATCGTCGCAGTACTATATTTTCAGACGCGTAGGCATCCGCCGCCGCAGGCG
>NIVC01000486.1:347500-454326 GCA_002269645.1 Macrostomum lignano | reverse complement strand
TGACCTGGGCCAGGAATCCCGCCTGCGCAGGCTCTGCCCGGCGGCGGCAGCGGAGACGGCGAGGAGAGCTATGGGTGTAGCAGTTAAAAATTAACATCGATAGTGTCAATAGATGCGGCTTGAGTCTGTTCATTGATTCAAAGTTTTAATGGTCCATCTTGTTTTAATATTGGTAGCAGTTAATGTAAGCTTTTATACCATAGTTTTGTGTTCACATTCAGTTAAGTCTGAAGTAACTATAACTATAACTATATTGTACAACGAGTATTGCAATTAACAGCTGAAATTGTGCAATTTTTAATCCTCCAAACGTATAATAATGTTAATAATCTATTGATTGTTTTGAAAATATAGTATTGTAGCATCGTTGTGTGCTATCTATATCATTTCACCATTCTCTTAACCTCTACGACTATCCTGGGTGTATGGTACACATTCACGCTCCTGTTAAACCATTAACCTCTCTTTCTTTGGACCTTCATTCTCTAACCCCTATCCCAATGTACACACTTCTCTCCTCCAGGCCCCCATTCTCTAACCCCTATCCCAGTGTACACACTTCTCTCCTCCAGGCCCCCATTCTCTAACCCCTATCCCAATGTCCCGCCTGGCTGTCGGTACCCGGTATTTACCCGGCCTTCATCCGGTTTAATCCGTAATTTTAGACTTTTCCGGACGAAAATGAATTTTTATCCGGTTTTGATCCGGCAGTTCTTACCGACTAACAAACGGAGGAAACTCCGGAGCAAAACCGGATTAAAGTGTTTTTATGATCACATTTTATCCGGATTGTGTCCGATTCCTGCTCCGGTCGATCAGCGGATGAAAACCGGACTGCCAACCGGAATAAGAAGCGCGATGAAAGTCGGATGAATCATAACTTTCTACCCGGAGTTGTTCCGGTTTTTATCCGGCTGTGAATCCGGCTTACAGTGATAAACTTCCGGATAGTGAAACGGACAAAATCCGGATGAGGGAGTTCACTTGAAGTCAATGTCAATTTTCAGCGCACAAGGCTCAAAAATGGACCGGGAGAAGCAAAACGCGGACTGCGGCTCAAATACCACGGAAAAGACTGCCGATTGGACATGTGCCCGTTGTTTACTTCTGTACCCGAATCTATTAACCAGATGCCACCGGGCATCAATGTTGACAGGAAATTTTATTGATCATGCCATGTCTATTTATTGTACTGTTTACAATACCCGTTGGAAATATTTGCATCTAATTAAACTGGCGCTGGCCCTACAATTTTTTTCAGCGGCATTCGCCCATGTATGTGTTGGGATAAAAGTTATATAGATCGCCTTACTGTTCGATTAAAGCCTTATAATCCTCTGTTTTAATTACCGAAAGCCAGTGGCCCGTCCAAGGGGGGGGGGCTAGGGGGCCCAGGCCCCCCCTGTAAAGCCATGGCCCCCCATTGGCCCCCCACTTTCAGTTTTTTTACCTTAGCTGTTGAAACCCGCGGATTTTGAACATGTGGAATTCTGATCCCCGGAATTATTTTCGCTTATATCTCCCCTCTTCTCTCGTCCATCTTCCCTCACCTCTTCTCTTTCGTCTCTACTCTCTCCTCCCTCTCATCTCTCACCTCTCCTGCTCTCCATCTCCTCTTCTTTCTACTCTCTCCCTTCTCCATTCTTCTCTTTCCTCTCCTCCCTCTTCTCTCCCTTCCCCTCTCTTCTTGTCCTCTCGATTCTCCCCCCTTTTTCTCCTTTCTCCTCCCATCCACTCCACTTGTCTCCCACTGTCTCTCATGTCTGCTCTCACATATTTCTCTTCCCTCTCCTCTCTCCTCTGTTCTAGCTCTACTGTCACATTTCTTGTCTCTGCTCTCTCATCTCTCCTTTCCCCTCTTTCATCTCTCCTATCTCATCTCTTCTCTCTTCTTTCATCCTTCCTCTCTCTTCTCTCCCCTCTCCTGATCGGCCCCCCATCCTGAAACCTCTGGACGCGCCCCTGCCGAAAGCTTTCTACTAGTAAGCTTCTCTAGAGCTCCTCGCTTGTTCATACAGATACGAGCAGAATCATAGCAGGAGCAGCAGCTATAGATAGGAGCAGGAGCCGTAGCTATAATAGCCGCCACATAGTGCAATTTTTGTGCCAAACCTTTGGAAGCCGCTGTAAAGAGCACAAATTAAGGCTGAGTAATAAGCATCTAGAATATCCATTATTATCCGACGACAGTATACAGGTATCCATACATTTGATCCGGAAATGGCTCCGGTTTCTTATCCGGCTGTAACATCCATACATTTCATCCGGTTTTCATCCGGAATTGGCTCCGCTCTCCCATCCGGCTTCCTCCGGATTACTTATCGGGCAATAACCGGACACACAGCCGGATACCAAACCGGATAAACGTCATATTTTCAACACTTTCATCCGTTTTGTAAACTTTTCGTCCGGTTTTCGTCCGTTTTTTTGCATGTAAATTTGCTATTCCTGCCGGATTAAACTCCGGACAACGCATCGGATAAAAGACGGCTAAATTCAGCCCGGCGGGGTACACACTCCTCTCCTCCAGGCCCCCATTCTCTAATCCCTATCCCAATGTACACACTCCTCTCCTCCAGGCCCCCATTCTCTAATCCCTATCCCAGTGTACATACTCCTCTAGGCCCCATTCTTTAACCCCTATTCTATTGTACACACCTCTCCCCAGGCCCCCATTCTCGAACCCCTATCCCAGCGTACACACTCCTCCCCTCCAGGGCCCCCATTCTTTAACACCTATCCTAGTGTACACAACTCCTCTCCTCCAGGCCCCCATTCTCTAAACCATATTCTAATACTCGTATTCATTTATGTCCTATCCTGTAATCTCTTATTTGTAGTTCTCAGTTTTTAATGCATTCATATCAATAAGTTATCCTATCTGCTGTACTTAGTAACCATAATTTCCTTACGTGATTAATCATCAACTGATTTCGTTACGTAATGTTGTCAACAAGTGGTAATCTGTCTTACTTTGCATTTAGTTCAATGTGCTTTTTCGTGTCCGAATTCTGCACGAGTTTGCTAATATTATTGTAAATTTTGTTATAAATATTTATCTTTAAGTTTTAATTGAAAGCAAATGACTATTGACATTTAATTTGTTGTTTTATACAACAAATTTACTGTCCTTGTAAAAATATAATAGTTAATTTTTATTTCCTTTTTTCTTTTACTATCTTACAAAAGAAAGTTAGTTAAGCTACTTAGTAAGTAGCATAGAACATGAACTCGATTTTTACAAAATCGTTGCATAATAAAACTTATAAAAACCTTGCTGGTCAGTTTAGGACCCACCCCGCACTTGTATTTCTCATGCGAGTAGTAATACTCCTTCAAGCTACTCATTAGTCAGTAGTTTAAGCGGACATGTCAGGCATGTAAAAAATACTTTATTGCTGCAATTTTTCCAGCCAGCAATATCTAACTCTCCAAGCCCTTTGTCCATTTGTTCAACACTGAAGACAATTGTCAACCAGAGTCATGTCTGCCGCATCCGTGCTACCTATCCATCATCAGCAGCAGCCGTCAGCTGCTCAGTCCTCATTCTCCGCGCTGACCCTGTTTGAGTCCACTCTGCTCAATGCCGGCATGCTGCTGGACAGCATGACGCTGGACGAACTGGTGGCCGCTGTGCGCCTCATCTGCAACCTGCAGCACCAGGCTGTTGATGTGATGCAGCCGTGCGCTGGTCAGGTGCAGTCCTCCAATCGGGAGCTGCAGGAACAGCTGCAGCAGCTGCAACAGCAGCAGCAGAGTCTCCGCCAGCATCACTCAGCCGCGGCCAGTTGCTCCAGTGCTGCCGCTGCTGCTGGCGCCGGCGATGGCGCCAGTCCGCCGTCGGCAAAGCGGCCGTGCAAATTGGAGCCGAAGGAGCCGCTACTCGGCGTGAAGCTGGAACAGCAGCACCAGCAGCTTCATCAGCAGACTCTCGGCCACGTTGACAGCTTTGCTAGCGATGCTGGGGGAGCCTCATCGTTTCCCGGGGACGACGAAGACGACGACTGTCTGCTGCTGGAGGAGGAGAGCAGCTTCAGCGGCGGCGCCGGCGCTTGCGCTGCTGGCGGCCCCAGCAACGTGGATGTTCGGGTGAGTGCCAAAAAAGAGTTAAAATTCGCACTGCCTACTTACCATATGAACTTTCTGAGTAGTATGAATTAAATTTATTGAAAACTCTCAGTTCTCTTCCTTATTAGATAGACAGCCTGGCTTGTTAATTAATGAACGTAGCGAAAGCATTTCATGGAGCTCTTGTAGCAGTCAGTGTAGCGGAAATAAGCAAATGGAAAGGCCTAGCTACTAGCTAGCTATTAACTATACGAGGGGCGTACTGAAAGTTTTGAGATACGGCTGACTCATAAATCACAACTGCAGGAATTTTTATTTACATACTGTACCACCTTTAAGATGATTGAGTATTAATTTTCAGCCTTTGCGCTTTTGTCAATCTTTCACAATCACATCCTTAAAAACGATACCCCCTACCAAACTGTACTTGCTCCAATGAAGTGACAAATCGCGACTTTCGAGTCATGATTGTTTACAACCAGCGAAAAGGTCTCACGTAGGAGCAGTGCGTTGAAACTTTACATGCTGTCTTTGGAGATCAAGCCCCTTCACGTGCCATAGTTTTTTCGGTGGTACAGCGAATGTAAGTGGGGCCGAAGCAGCCTTGATGACGAGCCTCGGACGGAACGTCCAGCTTCCGCTGTCACGGACGAAAACATCGCTGCTGTCCGAAGAATGATTGACGAGGACCGGCGAGTGACCTGTGCATAGGTCAGAGAGGCTCTCGGCATTGGATCGGCAGCAGTTACGACCATCCTGCACGACAAGCTGGGAGCCTCCAAGCGGTGTGCCCGCTGGGTGCCCACAACCTAACGGAGAACCAGAAAGCGGAGAGGGTGCTTTGGTGCGAGTTTATGCTGGAAAGATTTGATTCTGGGACTTCAAAGTGATGCTGGGAGATCATCAGTGGCGAAGAGACCTGGGTCTGCCAGCACGACCCGGAAACCAAGCAGCATTCTGCAGTTTGGCTCCTTCCGGACGATGCCACTCCAACGAAAGTTAAGCGGGCCCGCAGCGTCGGGAAGCAGATGGTGGCGACTTTCTTCAGCCAGGCCGGCCAATTGGCGACTGTAGCGCTCCAAAACAGGCGGACAGTCAATGCCGACTGGTATACTAACCAGTGCCTGCCGCTCGTGCTCGATGCGTGGCGCAGACGCCGGCTGCGCACCGGACTTCGTGGCCTGCTGCTGCACCACAACAATGCCAGTGCGCACATGGCTGTTGCAACATTGGCATTTCTGGCCGAGAATGAAGTCCAGTTGGACGCATCCAGCATATTCCCTGACCTGGCACCCTGCGACTTCTTTCCCTTCCCTTTGGTGAAGATCCAACTGCGTGGGACTCGGTTTGAGAGCCCTAAAGCAGCAAGATTCGAGTTCGAGCAGGTGGTGTCAGCAGTGCCAGAAGAACAGTGGGCTGGAGCCTGAACGCAGTGGTTTCACCGGATGAGGAAATGCGTGCAAGCTGGTGGCAACTACTTCAAAAAATTGTGACAGAAATTTTGCTTCAGATATTTGTGGTTTCGGCGTATCTCAAAACTTTCGGTACGCCCCTCGTAGTAGCTAATGTAGAATGCAATTCTTGTTCAAAAAATTTCTTAAAATATGGGATTGAGCCAGTGACCCAATAAAAAGTTAATGTTTTTATATATAATTACTTTGAATGTCTTGGGAATTCCAGAATCTTCTGAAGGACACTTATAAGAATTTGCGAGGCAGCGGACCACACCTGTTCGACTTTGCTAAACCGTGAGTTGTGCCTTTGCTTCATGCTGCCGCACAGACAGACAGACAGACAGATAGACAGGCAGACAGACAGACACACAGACAGACAGACACACAGACAGGCAGACACAGACAGACAGACAGACAGACAGACAGACAGACAGACATACGCAGAGACACTAAGACAGACATACACACAGACACTAAGACAGACATACACACAGACACTAAGACAGACATACACACAGACACTAAGACAGACACACAGACACTAAGACAGACACACAGACACTAAGACAGACAGACAGACAGACAGACAGACAGACAGACAGACAGACAGACAGAACAGACAGACGGACAGACAGACAGACAGACAGAACAGACAGACAGACAGACAGACAGACAGACAGACAGACAGAACAGACAGACGGACAGACAGACAGACAGACAGAACAGACAGACACACACAGACAGACAGGCAGCCAACCCAACGCCACTCCAATTTGCTCAGCTTCGAGCACCCGATGAATCAGATGGTGGCCAAGAAAGTAATCGATCAGGCCCAGGCTGTGTCCGGCATTGCAGCAAACGCTGAAGTTTGGCGCAGTAAGTTAATTAATATTTACTGCATTTCTTACCTGTATGTTACATGTCTATTTAAATGAACTTATACTGCCGTATTCAATTGAATTATTAAGCTATAGCGTTGCAGAGGTTTACAGAGAAAGAAAGAAACCAGCGAGTGTTTGCAAGTCTGCCGTAAAAATCGCTTAAAATTAGTTATAATTGCCGCTGCCCAGGTGTCTCAGATTTATAATCGTAAAAATTTATTGAGTCAATGCAATTTATATTGAGCTACATACACTACTTGGTTCTAAAATTGGTGTGCAGACTCCCACTGCGCCAGAACTTTGGCGTCCCGGCTGTTCAAGAAGTGCGGCCCATTGTATGCATTAATTATCCTAATTAATTATTCCCTAAAATTATAAATTTAACATTTTGTTTGTCGTTTTCTTCAACTATACTATTTAGCGTCAGTTGGTGTAGGCTTGTTGGCTCTCATGTTTGCTGTTGGATTCCGATTTGAGTTTTGCGTTATGCTTGCAACACTTCTTAAAAATCTGCAGATTTAGACAGACTTTTATAGCGAATACTAGACTTACGTGTACATGGGCCCCCTCCCAGATCCTCAGTTGCTGGGCCAGCCTCCCAGATCCTCAGTTGCTGGGCCAGCCTCCCAGATCCTCAGTTGCTGGGCCAGCCTCCCAGATCCTCAGTTGCTGGGCCAGCCTCCCAGATCCTCAGTTGCTAGGCCACCCTCCCAGATCCTCAGTTGCTAGGCCACCCTCCCAGATCCTCAGTTGCTGGGCCAGCCTCCCAGATCCTCAGTTGCTGGGCCAGCCTCCCAGATCCTCAGTTGCTGGGCCAGCCTCCCTTATCCTCAGTTGCTGGGCCAGCCTCCCATATCCTCAGTTGCTGGGCCAGCCTCCCAGATCCTCAGTTGCTGGGCCAGCCTCCCTTATCCTCAGTTGCTGGGCCAGCCTCCCAGAGTGTCAGTTGCTGGGCCAGCCTCCCAGATCTTCAGTTGCTGGGCCAGCCTCCCAGATCCTCAGTTGCTGGGCCAGCCTTCCAGATCCTCGGTTGCTGGGCCAGCCTCCCAGAGTGTCAGTTGCTGGGCCAGCCTCCCAGAGTGTCAGTTGCTGGGCCAGCCTCCCAGAGTGTCAGTTGCTGGGCCAGCCTCCCAGATCCTCAGTTGCTGGGCCAGCCTCCCAGAGTGTCAGTTGCTGGGCCAGCCTCCCAGATCCTCAGTTGCTGGGCCAGCCTCCCTTATCCTCAGTTGCTGGGCCAGCCTCCCAGATCCTCAGTTGCTGGGCCAGCCTCCCAGAGTGTCAGTTGCTGGGCCAGCCTCCCAGATCCTCAGTTGCTGGGCCAGCCTCCCAGATCCTCAGTTGCTGGGCCAGCCTCCCAGATCCTCAGTTGCTGGGCCAGCCTCCCACTGGGCCAAGCCGCAGTGCTAATCAGACATTAAGCAACGCAAGCCCAGTCGCAGCAGCACAGCTGAGCATCTCTCGGCACTCACAATCGCCTATTTTGCAGCCGTGCTAAGCTCCGTCTACTCACAGTATAGGCAGCCAGTTCTGTCTAATCGTAGGAATGTGGCCAAATTTTACAGGCGAACAATGGTGAGTCTCGGCTCCGATTGATTTAGCATGCCAAGCGAGTTGCTGGAACCGGGGGGTTCACCAGGCCTCTGTGCATTGGCTTCAATGTTGTAGTCATATTTATTGTCCCACAAATTGTATTATATTAGTGATAATAATAGTATAATGTGCTCCGATTTTGTAGACTTCTGCTAATGCTATAAATCTCATTATATTTAAGATACTAGCTAACCTGGTAGTTTTAAAAACTCAGTCAATCAAGTCGATATTTAATGCTGGGGGAATCCAGTTTAAGAAATTCAAAGATGATTGAAAAGGTGCGCAAGTAAGGTGGAAAAGCTATTAAATAATTCAGTCGTGTATTTAAAAAATCTTTTGTTGAGGCTTCCAGATCGTAGAATCACGTGACCGTCTTTTGAGTTCACCCCCAAACCTATGTACATTTAAACAGACGCTAGTCATCACCCCCAACCCTATGTACATTTAAACAGACGCTAGTCATTACCCCCAACCCTATGTACATTTAAACAGACGCTAGTCATTACCCCCAACCCTATGTACATTTAAACAGACGCTAGTCATTACCCCCAACCCTATGTACATTTAAACAGACGCTAGTCATTACCCCCAACCCTATGTACATTTAGACAGACGCTAGTCATCACCCCAACCCTATGTACATTTAGACAGACGCTAGTCATCACCCCAACCCTATGTACATTTAAACAGACGCTAGTCATCACCCCCAAACCTATGTACATTTAGACAGACGCTAGTCCCACCCCCAACCCTATGTACATTTAGACAGACGCTAGTCATTACCCCCAACCCTATGTACATTTAGACAGACGCTAGTCATCACCCCAACCCTATGTACATTTAGACAGACGCTAGTCATCACCCCAACCCTATGTACATTTAAACAGACGCTAGTCATCACCCCCAAACCTATGTACATTTAGACAGACGCTAGTCATCACCCCAACCCTATGTACATTTAGACAGACGCTAGTCATCACCCCAACCCTATGTACATTTAAACAGACGCTAGTCATCACCCCCAAACCTATGTACATTTAGACAGACGCTAGTCATCACCCCAACCCTATGTACATTTAGACAGACGCTAGTCATCACCCCAACCCTATGTACATTTAGACAGACGCTAGTCCCACAGAATACTGTGCCTAGTCCCACCCCCAACCCTATGTGCATTTAGACAGACGCTAGTCATCTACAATTAAGAGATTACAATATCCGGAAACTTCGAAACAACAGATTTTTTTCTAAAATTACATTTATAAAATCAAATCAATAGCGAAAGCTTTGAGAGTTTGTGAAACGAGCCATTTTGAGATCATAGCTTGTTTTATTAAAGTATGTTATAAGAAACGATATTTAAATATAAATTCTAAGAAACAAATATTCCGCACTCACGCAGCCACGTGTCAGAAGGAATACGGTTTCCTGCAGCAGTCTAGTTTGCGTTCCAGATTAATTTGGCGCAAGAGTAACAGGCAAAAGGCTGTAAGTTGTGAAAATTGCCTCTTCAACGCGCTCTATTATCTTTCTGTTCAGCAGGCGGTTTGCTGCCATTTGCTGTTTATATTGTTAAATAAGTGTTTTAAAGGTGCAACACCCCGCCGCAATCCGTCAGGCGCAATCAATAGATATTTTGTCACCCAGGGCGTCACCATGGCTAAGCATAGAATCAGTGCCAAACGTCCAAACGATGGAAAACAGTAAATTCCTGGTGTTTTTAATAAAAAACTTATTTTTTCAATATTTTCTATTGCACGCAAGCCTCTACAACGCGATATCTATAATTTCTCAGAATTAGCTAATCTTTATTCAACTAGCTTTATTGAATAATATTTTAATGACGCGTCAGAGCTGACGGACAAGCTACTCACGTGGTTTCAATCGCAGAGCGTTACAGTGCAGAGAAATCGTAAAAGTGCAAAAAAATCCGGTCGAATTCGTAATGTAAGCTGCCTACTTGTAGTAGTATGGGGTGAAATCTTTTTGTTTCTGTTGAAACCTCTTTGACGCTATGGTTGTGAATAGGCTCTGCTTTTAGCGTCGTCTTTTAAAAATTTTTTTTACCTTAATAACTTTTTTAAACTAGAGACTTGTTCCGCCTGGTTCACAGCTCAGCGCATTGCCATTGAGAAGCATCGCAAAAGTGCTAAGAAATGGTTCAGAACAAAAGTGTAAGCTGGTTATTTTAGTAGGACGTTTTGATTAATTCTAGAAATCCTGAAAACCTACCTGAGACTGAACAGCTAGGTTAGTCCTGAACACCTGAGACTGAACAGCTAGGTTAGTCCTGAACACCTGAGACTGAACAGCTAGGTTAGTCCTGAACACCTGAGACTGAACAGCTAGGTTAGTCCTGAACACCTGAGACTGAACACCTGAGACTGAACAGCTAGGTTAGTCCTGAACACCTGAGACTGAACAGCTAGGTTAGTCCTGAACACCTGAGACTGAACACCTGAGACTGAACAGCTAGGTTAGTCCTCAGCACCTGAGGCTGAACAGCTAGGTTAGTCCTGAACACCTGAGGCTGAACAGCTAGGTTAGTCCTGAACACCTGAGACTGAACACCTGAGACTGAACAGCTAGGTTAGTCCTGAACACCTGAGACTGAACAGCTAGGTTAGTCCTGAACACCTGAGACTGAACAGCTAGGTTAGTCCTGAACACCTGAGACTGAACAGCTAGGTTAGTCCTGAGCACCTGACCTTCCAGTGGTCCCTGGCCTCTGAGGCAGTTTAAAACACAACTCCACCATGCAATTATTTTTTAAATAAAAAAGCAGCAGCGTTTTTTTTGGCAGCACTGTGACAGCATTCTGCTAATTTGCTTTTAAAAGCAGATCTATATACATTAGCATATATGTATATATAAATATTTTCTCATGAAATATTTTAGCCAGCACAGAACAGTTCCACAGGCGGCTGGGCAATATTGTATTGTCTAATCGGAGAACTGCTAAACGAGCTGGCCGACTCCGCGTGGTTAGTGCCTGTGTTGGGAGATGTGTGTGGCCTGCCAGTTTGTCTGTGTGTGCACCAAAGATCTACGTGAGATAGATAATAACTAGATGGGCCACAAAGCACGTTTCGTATAAACTACTTTCAGTTCAGTAGTTAGCTAAACAGAAGCATTTTATGGTATTTTTAAAGCCAAGGCTCTTTTTATTGGCTCTTACCCCCCTAGCTTAAACCCTCCAACAGCCCCCTTTACACACTACGCCCAATTTTTATTGCCTTTCTCGGAATTCCAGCCTAAAGCTGCCATGTACATTTCAGTGGACTGGCTAATGTACATTACTGCTTAACTAATTAGCTAGCAAATTGTTTACGCCTGCAAGCTTGGGCTTCTAAACTTATCAAAGTCATTTCAGCGGCCTTTATTCTTATAAAATAGCTTATGTATTCTTCTTTGCTACTGAACTGAAAGTAGAAAGCTGTTTTACTAAGTATGTATTGAATATGCCTGAGTGGCATAGTATCTGCGATGTGCACTGTGTGTGCGGAGATGGAGTTCCTGGAGGTTTTTAAGGTTTCAATGACAATTTCCATTTAATTAATATTCAATGCTTATAGCCATCTCCCACTTGCAAGCTAAAAACAGCATTATTCAAAATTTGGACGATAGGAATTATCAAATTCATATTGCAGCGTTTTTTAAGGCAGCAGCATTTTCAGTGTGGGCTTGTGCGCTAATTACTGCAGTTATCTGTATATCAATTATATTGCTATTATAATTATTTTAGCTAACGTGGAAATTTTTCACAGCCGATTGGCCCATATGATTTTGTACAACCGGCGGACAGCCAGAAAGTCTGCCCGATTGCGCGTGGTCAGTTGCCTGTCTTAAGCTGCCTGTCTCTGTCAATCTCTGCCCTTGCTAGCTTTAGTCTCCCACTGTAAATTTTATTTGTGTTATTATCTATTACAAATCGATTCCCCCAGCTGCCAGCGACAAGATGAAGACGTCATTTGACTCGGAGAGAAAATTTGTTATGGATAAGCGAAGGCGTGCCTGGCGCTCTTATCGAGTGAAGTCGGTTATTATGAGAATTTAAAACAGCCACAAGGCATCCTTCCAGATCGGTTTTTGACTAGATTTTTTTCAAGTGTAAATTGACACTGGGCCTCGACTTTTTGTACACTGTCTCTCCCCGCGCCGAACTGTCACAAGCCCCACCAATGTACATTGACACTGGGCCTTCCCTTACCGTACACTGTCTCTCTTCCCCGCTAAACTGTCACAAGCCTCACCAATGTACATTGACACTGGGCCTTCCCTTACCGTACACTGTCTCTCTTCCCCGCTAAACTGGCACAAGCCTCACCAATGTACATTGACACTGGGCCTTCCCTTACCGTACAGTGTCTCCCTTCCCCCGCTGAACTGGCACAAGCCCCACCAATGTACATTGACACTGGGCCTTCCCTTACCGTACAGTGTCTCCCTTCCCCCACTGAACTGGCACAAGCCCCACAAATGTACATTGACACTGGGCCTTGGGGTACCTACACTGTTTCCATCTTCTGCATACACATGTACTAATGCAAGTAGTACTAAAACTTAAAATGATCTACTAAATAAAAAAAGTTTTTGTGCCATCAGGTCTTATTAAATATAAAAAATTTAAACGTAGCTCTTTTGGGCTGACATGGCAAACTCGCTTGAATAGTATTGTAAGTTTTTTGCTTTTTATACTCTGCTTGAAAATAGATTAATTCTGATAATTCAATTTTCAGGCAAAATTTCAAAATACTTTGCTTACGAACTTAAGTGGATTATTGTGCGTAGAAAGTCTGCTGCAAAGAGTGGCAGATGGAAGCGGGTGAGAGAGTCTTGCTACTGGTTGGAGAGTCTGAGTGACTGAGCTACTCAATGCTCAATGTCCCTGAGTGAGCTCTGGGTACTCAATCCCCAATGTCCCTGATTGAGCACCGCTACTCAATCCCAAATGTCCTTGAGTGAGTCCCTGAGTGAGCTCCGCTACTCAATCCCCAATGTCCCTGAGTGAGCACCGCTACTCAGTCCCCAATGTCCTTGAGTGAGCACCGCTACTCAATCCCCAATGTCCCTGAGTGAGCACCGCTACTCAATCCCCAATGTCCATGAGTGAGTCCCTGAGTGAGCTCCGCTACTCAATCCCCAATGTCCCTGAGTGAGCTCCGCTACTCAATCCCCAATGTCCCTGAGTGAGCTCCGCTACTCAATCCCCAATGTCTCTGAGTGAGCTCTGCTACTCAGTCAGCAATATCATTGAATATCATTGAATTTATTGATGCTTATCAAAAGGATCATTCTGTGGTCATTCACCATGACCTACCTAGTTTGTGCCAGATTCCACACTGTCGGATTTTGCCCCGTCAATTTAACACCTAATATTTACCAATTTCAGCTGTTTGGAAATATTTTATGAAGTAAAATTTTTGAAAATATGTAAAATTCAATTTCGCTACTTACAGTAGTTCATACCGCTTCTCTACCTTCCTGTACCTAAATATGCAGAAGCTGAGCCGCCGTCAGAAGGCCTTCGAGACTCTGCTGCCGAACCTGTCGCCTGACGATCTTGAGCAGTACCGAATCGTGCTCACCCGCGATCTGACCTCATCAGATGAGGAAGAAGAGGACGAGACGCTGCGAGTCCGCTGTCTGGCCTGGGAGTCTGACCGGGTGCGCGACATCAAGCGGAGCCTTGGCGAGGCGTTCATGCGCCGCTTTGCCACGGTGAAGCAGCGCGCCCAGCTCGGCAAGTGCGTCCGCGACGAGGCCACCCGGAGTCAGCGGCCGATTCCTGCCGGCACCCCCGAGTGGGTCATCAGGCCGGCCTTCCTGCCCTGAGACAGCGTTGCCTGTCAGCTGATCGCACTGTCTTGATCCCAACCCCTACTAATGCACCCAGCTTCATTGCACAGTTGGACCTTTCACTGCAGCTCCGATATTCAATCACTATGCTTTTAATCATTTCCCGCTTTGTATAGAACTATATGATCCCATTGAGGATTATTATCCCGCCTGTTAGATTAAGTGTGATCCCATTGAGGATTATTATCCTACCTGTTAGATTAAGTGTGATCCCATTGAGGATTATTATCCCGCCTGTTAGATTAAGTGTGATCCCATTGAGGATTATTATCCTACCTGTTAGAATATGGGCTATCCCATTGAGGATTATTATCCTACCCGTTACGCTAGTGCGATCTCATTTAGGATTATTATCCCACCTGTTAGGCGGGTTTTGCACATCGACATAAATTGGCCCATAAGACTGTAAACCCTGTTGATATTTTTGCTTATAAAATTTCTGCGCAAATTGGTTCACAATGCCTCTGTATGCGCAGTGCAATGCAAGTGTTGCATTTTTATTTTATGAAAATATTGTTAATAATAATAATAATAATCATACTTTGCTGATGCACGCCTTTGTGCCGCGTGCAAGTCCTCATTTCAAATGGTAAAAATTTAACATAAAGTTTATCGTCTGTAATATCTGTTGCAGTCTTACCGTGTCTCATTGCTTTCTTAGTTTTTTTACATTACACGTATCCTCCACATCAGTATCCCTGATCTCTTCTCTTCCCCACCTGTGCCACTCTGCTTCCCCAGTCTCCTCTCTCCCCATCAGTGTCACTCTACCTCCCCAGTCTCCTCTCTTCTCCATCAGTGGCACTCCACCTCCCCAGTCTCCTCTCTCTCCATCAGTGGCACTCTGCCTCCCCAGTCTCCTCTCTTCCCCATCAGTGTTATTCCACTTTCTCAACTCCAGAATAATTAAAAAGCAGTTACAATTGTTTCATGCAACACTGTTAGATTCAGGATTCAGGAACCGTATACCCGCAAGGGGAAGCCGACCTGCCTGCCGCCAGGCTATCAGGTTCTGTACCTCTGCGCGAACGACACCCCCAGGGCTATCGCCCTCGTCAAAAACGACCTCCCGGCCACTATTATGCCAATGTTTTGCTCTAAAGACATGTGTACTTTCTCAGTCTTTGACTTGACCTTCGTTTCCGCTTACCTGGACATCCAGGAAGACGTCCCTCCCCCCCTCCTGCAGGAGCTGGCGGACTTCTGTAATCTCCAGGATCGGAAGCTTATCGTTAGCTGCGATGCTAACGCCCACAACACTGCCTGGTCTAGTAGCGATACTAACAGGCGCGGTGACTTACTAATTGATTTCATTAACTCCTCCTCGTTACACATTTGCAACAGAGGCAGCAAACCCACATTTATTGTCTCTAATCGGCGTGAGGTTATCGACCTCACTCTCGTCTCCAACAACGCCCTCAATCAGGTCCACAGCTGGCTGGTTAGGGATGACCTCCCATCGCTTTCCGACCACTCGTACATTCAGTACAGCATCAGCTCCGTCGGAGCCCGTCATGAGAACCGGGACCGCCTTAATTTGAAAAAGGCCGACTGGACAGGTTTTCGAAGAGACCTGCTAAAACTCCTGACCGAAGCCAACTTACCGGACTCCAGCGAGGATCTCCCTGGCATTGAGCATCGGTGCAACTCCATCGTTGAGATCCTAAACACCGCCATACGCGCTAACGCCCCTAAGCTGTTTTGCAGGAAGAAATACTCTCCTTGGTGGAGTCAAGAGCTCACTCGCATGAAGAAAAACACCCGCCGACTGCAACGCCTCGCAAACGGCTCGAATACTCCAGAGGACTGGGAGAACTACCACTCTGCTCTGAGGATGTACAAAAGTACTATCCGAAGGGCTAAGAAGACCACCTGGAAAGCCTACTGCGCCGGCCTGGAAGGGCAACACCCCACAGCCCGGCTGGTCAGGACTCTCAGGCACGACACGCTAGCTCAGTGTAACTCCCTTCTGCACCTGGATGGTAACTACACTACCAGTGCCGAAGGTTCGCTAAATCTTCTTTTCTCCACCTGCTTTCCGCAGGTTGACGAACCGGAGTACGTGGTCGATGACCACAGGCCTTGTGATCACAAGCTTTTCCAGCAGTGCGCCACCCCCCAGCTACTCCAGCTGGCAGCAAATTCTTTTAAACCGTATAAATCGTCTGGCCCTGACAATATCGCCCCCTGTATCCTGCAGGAGGCGCTAAAGCTGCAAAACTTTGCTGATTCTTTCTCTAAATTGCTTGTTGACTGTTATACCACAGGTTACATTCCCACAATCTGGAGAATGTCCAGAGTCGTGTTCATCCCGAAACCTGCTAAGGGTGACTACACCAACGTGAAATCCTTCCGGCCCATCAGCCTCACTTCCTTTTGTGTTAAGCTGATGGAGAGGCTCATCCTGTGGAGGCTTCGAGAGTGCGACCTGCGCTCCGACCCTGTCAGTAAGTACCAGTACGCCTTCCAGTCTGGGAGGACGACTGAGCATGCTCTCCACGCCATTACCTCCAAAATTGAGAGTGCCATCCTTAGCAAACAACTCGCTTGCGGGTTGTTCGTTGACTTCGAAGGAGCATTTGACAATGTCCTCTTCCGCTCCTTCAGAAATTCTCTTTCCCGCAGGAATGTAAGACACAGCATTGTTCGCTGGATTTATTTTATGATCCG
This sequence comes from Macrostomum lignano, assembly GCA_002269645.1. Taxonomy (NCBI): domain Eukaryota; kingdom Metazoa; phylum Platyhelminthes; family Macrostomidae; genus Macrostomum; species Macrostomum lignano. The sequence goes on along the minus strand of NIVC01000486.1, from coordinate 437,804 downwards.
CAAAAGGTTTGTGACATCCACACTTATGGGCGTTACCCTCACCCGGGCGGTGATGAAAGGCGGCCCGCAAGGTGGCGTGCTAACTCCACTTCTCTGGAATCTCGTCATGGACGAACTTCTAACCGCTGACATTCCCAGCAGTATCACCAGGGCGGGCTACGCCGATGACGTTGCCGCGGTCGTCAGCGGACCCGACCCCGCCACTCTGCGCAACCTGATGCAGCAATTCGCCGACAAGGCGGCCGACTGGGCTACACAGCATGGCCTAAAAATCAGCGTCACTAAGACTGTCGCTGTCGTTTTCACCAAGCGCCGTAAGTGGGAGATGAAAAACCTCACTGTCTATGGCAGAAACATCCCCTTCAAGAAGGAGGTCAAATACCTCGGTGTGACGCTAACGCATGACCTGCGCTGGACGAAGCACCTTGATAACGTCATCGGTCGGGCAAAACGCTGCTTTGCCCAGCTGCGCAGAGCCATCGGGCCGACTTGGGGCCTCTCGCCTAGAACGGTCCGTTGGATTTATACCGGCATCATCCGGCCCAGTATCACATACGCGAGTCTCATCTGGACTAGCGTGCTGGAGCAGAAGGCCGCCCGTCAGCGGCTGTACCAGCTTCAGGGCAGCATTTGCCGTGCCATCACAGGTGCGTACCCGTCCACCCCTTACGAGGGGCTGAACACTATCCTTAACCTACCTCCGCTTCACCTATTTATTAGGGCGGAGGCTATGAAGTCTGCCTCCCGGCTTATCAGAGATAAAACGTTGAATAACGCGCCCTCTGGCTTTATGCCAATGAAAACATTAATCCCGCATATGGACTTTGTCCGCCGCGACCTTAACAACATCCACATGGACCTGGGCAATGTGGATAGTCGACCTCCCGCCCTCAACATCAGGAGGGGCTTCAAGACCGCCATCCCTGGCCGAGACAACATTCCGCTGGATGTCGGTGTGAACCGGCGCAGCCAGGGCATTCACTGCTTCACCGACGGCTCGCTGTTCAACGGCCGCGCTGGAGCGGGTATTGCCATTTTCCACGAGGGTAAGATGCTTCTCCAGGAAAGTCTGCACCTCGGTGAGAACACCTCAGTTTTCCAAGCTGAAATTTGCGCCATCGAGCAGTGTGCCCAGCAACTGTTTCAGGCGAACATTAATAATTTTGACATTAATTTCTACACTGATAGCCAAGCTGCTATTAAGGCCTTAACCACTGAGAATATCTCCGCTGCTACAGTATCTCAATGCCACCGCAGTGTGCAATCTCTCTCAGTCCTTAACAGGATTAGAATTATCTGGACACCTGGTCACAGCAACATCCTGGGCAACGAGCTCGCAGACTCTCTCGCCAAGGAGGGCAGCAACCCAGACGGCAACCACCGTCTGATGAGGCTACCCACCCCCAGGTCGCAAGTCACCCGCCATATCAACAGGTGGCTCCATCAGCAGCACCAGCTCCACTGGAACAGCTGCACCGAGTACAGGCAGAGCCGCTCTGCCATGCCTAACCTGAACAGGAAAGTCTCTGATTATCTGATTTCGCTTAACAGAACCGACCTCAGGGAGATGTGCATGGTCCTAACCGGCCACGGATTCTTCCAGAGACATATATCGTTGCAAACCGGTTGCCCTCCCACCTGCCCCTTCTGTGGCATAGGAGAGGAGACCGCGGAGCATCACGTCACCTTCTGCCCTTACTTCAACAAGGCGCGGCACAAATACCTCGGCCACCCCCAGCGGATGGACGAGCTGACCACCGCGGACAATATCCGAGACCTCCGCGCCTTCGTCCGGGACTCCGGCCGGATGAGGGTCGCCGATGCCTCCACTGCGGACCTGCCGACTACTGGCGGGGACTGGGCGCACCCCCAAGGCTAATCCTTGTGCTCTTTTACCTTGGGGTTGCGATAGGGGCCTCGCGGCCTATTCGCGGCGCCTGCGCCCCCCGTCAGTAGTAAGTAGTAAGTAACACTGTTAGATGAGGTCAAATTGCTGTAACGATGGCGAATATTCAATCATTCCATCTTCACAAGCATGCCTCGTATATTTGTTTATTCCATATATCAGTCACAGTTAAGACAATAAAAAGTGTGCAGTTGTTTTGCTGTTGCCGATGCTGACAAGTCATCCGGCTGCCATCAGCTGTCCCGATGCCGTTCTCAGAGGTTCTGCACGAACGCGGCAATCACCTGCCTGTCTGCCGGGCACAGCGAGCCGCTCTGGGTAGATTTCTGTACAAACGGAGAAAAAATACAAATATTCGTATTTTTCTACTTATAGTAGAGTGGTTTGCTGGTATTGATGCGCGTTTTTAAACGGAAGCAAAAAACTGACCACAATATCGGCCAGCAGCGCCCGGGCCTCCTCGCCGATGGCGCACTCCTGGTCCTTCTTCAGGCGGAAGAAGTGGTAGCCTTTCTTCAGCCGGAAGATCTGATGGCCAGCGTGGCCCTCCTCGGCCAGGCCGCGCTTGCCGGGCTTCCAACCTGCGACGTTACGTTTAAGTACAAGTAGTTGTCGCACCTAACTTGAGTAGGCTATGTACTCAATCGAATTAGTGATTGTTAGTTATAAAGCACAGAGGCGAATATTGCCATGCTTAACCAAACTATACAAGCGAGTGATTTGTTGCCAAAGCAAATAATAATCGGTATACCGGTATGTACATTGGTACAAGTAATGTAGAGGTAATTTACTGAGAAGTTTTACCGTTAACTCCTGAAATGGTAGCAATTCATTGTAGATAGCAAGTTTGTAGCAAGTTTAATGTAACAAACGGCCATTATATGAACTGCAGTTACCGTGGCTAAAGTGGAACTGCTGGGCGAAGGCGCACTGCATCAGCACCAGCACGGCGCAGAGGACGAGACCGATGACTCCGACGCGCATTGTTGTTGAGCTCTGAGTTGATTTGACTGGATTTGATTGCTGATCGGAGCTGTGCGGGAGACTTCGATAGCTGGGACGCGACCGAACTGCCTGCCAGCGTTGGGTGCATTTATACAGACCGCTCCGCCCGTGCCCGAGCCACGGACCCCTGAGGCTGCGCATCTGGACGGCGAATTTGATTGGCTTCCACCAGTTCGGGCTGGCTTTTCTGCTCTTTTGTAGAAAGCCGCCAAACCGTTCGCTGCTATTGGCCACCTGGCCTCGCTGCGAAGTTTTGTCTCCACCTGCTTTGTCCCCACCTGCTTTGTCCCCCACCTGCTTTGTCCCCACCTGCTTTGTCCCCACCTGCTTTGTCACCCACCTGCTTTGTCACCCACCTGCTTTGTCCCCACCTGCTTTGTCCCCCACCTGCTTTGTCCCCACCTGCACCTTGTTTGCCCTCCACCTGTCCCCCAACTGATTCCCCCCAACAGATTCCCCCCCAACTAGTGTCCCCCCAACTGGTTTATCCCCAAGTGGTTTGCCCCCCTATCTGGTAATTGCCTCCCTCCATTAAACTGGTTGTCCCTTCCACCTGGTTTAACCTCCAAATGTAACAATGATCAGCAGAAAGTCTTATTTTTCCTACTTTCCTCAATGTTACCTGTGCATCGTATTCTCATTATTTAGTGGCTAAACTGGTTATCCAAAATCTCGTAGAGCATATAAATACGTGAAAAATTTTACTTAAAAAACCATGGTTTTAGTTGCTAAACAGCACCCTTCCACAGAGTCAATGGCAATGCCCCCTTGCTTGCCCTCACTTATATGCAGGTGAGACTTGTTAATTTAATTCAAAATACCGCAGTTTGCAGAAACCGAGCATAGAAAAAGCAAGAAATGATCAGACTCAACACTACCGTCAGTGATGATGCAAAACATAGCTATTGTTGCTAACTCGATAGGAACAGCTGTATTGAGGAATACACTTGGGGAGCCTCTTACAGGCCCTCTCGCACTCCACGCGGTCACCTCGCGCCTCGAGACGAAGCTAAACAATGGCGCCCAGGCAGCTCTAATGCGCCCAGGCAGCTCTAATGGCGCCCAGTCAGCTATACTGGCGCCCAGGCAGCTATACTGGCGCCCAGGCAGCTCTAATGGCGCCCAGGCAGCTCTAATGCGCCCAGGCAGCTCTAATGGCGCCCAGTCAGCTATACTGGCGCCCAGGCAGCTATACTGGCGCCCAGGCAGCTCTAATGGCGCCCAGTCAGCTCTAATGGCGCCCAGGCAGCTCTAATGGCGCCCAGTCAGCTCTAATGGCGGCCAGGCAGCTCTAATGGCGGCCAGGCAGCTCTAATGGCGCCTAGTCAGCTCTAATGCGCCCAGTCAGCTATACTGGCGCCCAGGAAGCTATACTGGCGCCCAGGCAGCTATACTGGCGCCCAGGCAGCTATACTGGCGCCCAGGCAGCTATACTGGCGCCCAGGCAGCTATACTGGCGCCCAGGCAGCTCTAATGGCGCCCAGGCAGCTCTAATGGCGGCCAGGCAGCTCTAATGGCGGCCAGGCAGCTCTAATGGCGGCCAGGCAGCTCTAATGGCGCCTAGTCAGCTCTAACGCGCCCAGTCAGCTATACTGGCGCCCAGGAAGCTATACTGGCGCCCAGTCAGCTATACTGGCGCCCAGTCAGCTATACTGGCGCCCAGGCAGCTATACTGGCGCCCAGGCAGCTATACTGGCGCCCAGGCAGCTCTAATGGCGCCCAGGCAGCTCTAATGGCGCCCAGTCAGCTATACTGGCGCCCAGGCAGCTATACTGGCGCCCAGTCAACTCTAATGGCGCCCAGGCAGCTCTAATGGCGCCCAGTCAGCTCTAATGGCGGCCAGGCAGCTCTAATGGCGCCCAGTCAGCTCTAATGGCGGCCAGGCAGCTCTAATGGCGCCCAGTCAGCTCTAATGGCGGCCAGGCAGCTCTAATGGCGCCTAGTCAGCTCTAATGCGCCCAGTAAGCTATACTGTCGCCCAGGAAGCTATACTGGCGCCCAGGCAGCTATACTGGCGCCCAGTCAGCTATACTGGCGCCCAGTCAGCTATACTGGCGCCCAGGCAGCTATACTGGCGCCCAGGCAGCTCTAATGGCGCCCAGTCAGCTATACTGGCGCCCAGTCAGCTATACTGGCGCCCAGGCAGCTATACTGTCGCCCAGGCAGCTCTAATGCGCCCAGGCAGCTCTAATGGCGCCCAGTCAGCTATACTGGCGCCCAGGCAGCTATACTGGCGCCCAGTCATCTCTAATGGCGGTCAGGCAGCTCTAATGGCGCCCAGTCAGCTCTAATGGCGCCCAGTCAACTAAAAGTGTGGCGCCCAGTCAAATAAAAGTGTGGCGCCCAGTCAAATAAAAAAGTGGCGCCCAGTCAAATAAAAGGTGGCGCCCAGTGCGATAAAAAAATTGCCAAGTTAAAAAACGCCTGTGAAAAAAGGCTCCTTCAATGATCCTGGCGACGCCCCTGATGAAGTGACTGCAATTGTGTGGCATTTCCATTCTTTTTTAAATTCATTCACGCTCAAATGAGTCACCGATGACAGTGCTTGATTTATATGCTACAGCGGGACAGCGTGGGTCAGGGAGGGGCTACTTGTAACCATTGCTGAGGTAATAAGTTACCATTTTTCGGGTATTAAGCATTTTTGCATGCCAAAAAACCCCCGTCAATCCCTGCTCGAGTTTCGTTTCCAAATTTCAAGCTTTCACGAGGTCCCTGGCGCCGGGCCCCAGGGGCGGTGGGTTGCCTGAGCGCGGAGGTCCCACGGCGACAATTCCGGATATCTGCAACCTACAGCCATGGGGCGAGACCGGCACCCCCGCGACGACCTGCTGCTCGCTTTGCGTCAGCAGATCGACCAGATTAAAATGGCGATCAGGCCCAAAGGAAAATGAAGCGACACGCAACGCCCAGCGATCCCGTGGCGACTTGTCAGTCATTAAAATTTCATTAAAATTTTTGTCATAATTTTGAGCTGCCGTGAGCGAGCCGCCACTGTCAATCCAATAAATTGCTAATTAGGGTTGGCCCTGTTATCTGTTCGGCACACGCCTCCAGATTAATCTGCTCCCAGGAGATGCCTGCAATATTCGCATTTTTCGGTTGTTCAGAAGAATTTTTTATTGAGTCGTCGCTGTCTTAAATAATTGACTTGCTCATCGCCTGCTGGCAACTGCCTTTGATCAGCTAATTAGCTCACGGAATTATCCTTGCCGAGTGACGCAGATTCGAACTCGGAAATTTCCTGCAGGTGGTATTTTTTTTGTTTGTTCAATTCTCCTATGATTTCCTTAGTTACTCAATGATTCCGCAAGTTACACAATTTTTCCCAAAGTTACTCAATGATTCTTAAAGTTACTCAATGATTCCGCAAGTTACACAATTTTTCTCAAAGTTACTCAATGATTTCCAAAGTTACTCAATGATTCCCAAAGTTACTCAATTATTCCCAAAGTTACTCAATAATTCTTAAAGTTACTCAATTTTATTCCCAAAGTTACACAAGGATTCCCAAAGTTACTCAGTGAGTCTTAAAGTTACTCAATGATTCCCAAACTTACTCAATGATTCTTAAAGTTACTCAATGATTCCCAAAGTTACTCAATGATTCACAAAGTTACTCAATGATTCCGCAAGTTACGATCAATAATTTCCAAAGTTATTCAATGAGTTCCCAAGTTACTCGATCTATGGTTTCCGAAGATATTAAAAAAATGAGTGACAAAACTGTAGAGAGCGAAGCCGAGAGAGAGAAAGCTATGTGTTGTGTGTAGCCAAATAAAGCCTCAATCCACTGTAGGCTCTGTGCGATCGATTTATATATTTAGCAGCGACCCTGCAGTTGAGACTGCGTACATTAAAAACAGAAAGCCAAGAATATTGGATGTACATCGGAAATGCACACCAGGACTAAAATCACTTATTATGCAAGCACTGGGCAGCAGGTGCCTACAATTCTCCCCAACCAGAGAGATCGCAGGGGATAAAAAAACGAGCTCAATTACTCAGTTACTACCAGCCCAAACCCCAAAGCAATCACAATTTGTAGCTGAGCACTCTGTTACGGGCAGCTCTTTGGTGTTCTCGCGTGGCGATGCTACCGCTGGGTAGACCGGCGGGCTGACCGGTAGGTTGGCCGGCAGGCTCTCCTGCAGGTTGGCCGGCAGGCTCTCCGGCAGGTTGGCCGGCAGGCTCTCCTGCAGGTTGGCCGGCAGGCTCTCCGGCAGGTTGGCCGGCAGGCTCTCCGGCAGGTTGGCCGGCAGGCTGGCCGGCAGGCTGGCCGGCAGGCTCTCCGGCAGGCTGGCCGGCAGGCTCTCCGGCAGGTTGGCCGGCAGGCTGGCCGGCAGGCTGGCCGGCAGGCTCTCCTGCAGGTTGGCCGGCAGGCTGGCCGGCAGGCTCTCCTGCAGGTTGGCCGGCAGGCTGGCCGGCAGGCTCTCCTGCAGGTTGGCCGGCAGGCTGGCCGGCAGTTTGGCCGGCAGGCTCTCCTGCAGGTTGGCCGGCAGGCTCTCCGGCAGGTTGGCCGGCAGGCTGGCCGGCAGGCTCTCCGGCAGGTTGGCCGGCAGGCTGGCCGGCAGGCTCTCCTGCAGGTTGGCCGGCAGGCTGGCCGGCAGGTTGGCCGGCAGGCTCTCCTGCAGGTTGGCCGGCAGGCTCTCCGGCAGGTTGGCCGGCAGGCTCTCCTGCAGGTTGGCCGGCAGGCTCTCCGGCATGTTGGCCGGCAGGTTGGCCGGCAGGCTCTCCGGCAGGCTGGCCGGCAGGCTCTCCGGCAGGTTGGCCGGCAGGCTGGCCGGCAGGCTCTCCTGCAGGTTGGCCGGCAGGCTGGCCGGCAGGCTCTCCTGCAGGTTGGCCGGCAGGCTCTCCGGCAGGTTGGCCGGCAGGCTGGCCGGCAGGCTCTCCGGCAGGTTGGCCGGCAGGCTCTCCGGCAGGTTGGCCGGCAGGCTGGCCGGCAGGCTCTCCTGCAGGTTGGCCGGCAGGCTGGCCGGCAGGTTGGCCGGCAGGCTCTCCGGCAGGTTGGCCGGCAGGCTCTCCGGCAGGTTGGCCGGCAGGCTGGCCGGCAGGCTCTCCTGCAGGTTGGCCGGCAGGCTCTCCGGCAGGCTGGCCGGCAGGTTGGCCGGCAGGCTCTCCGGCAGGTTGGCCGGCAGGCTGGCCGGCAGGCTCTCCGGCAGGCTGGCCGGCAGGCTCTCCTGCAGGTTGGCCGGCAGGCTCTCCGGCAGGTTGGCCGGCAGGTTGGCCGGCAGGCTCTCCGGCAGGCTGGCCGGCAGGTTGGCCGGCAGGCTCTCCGGCAGGCTGGCCGGCAGGCTCTCCTGCAGGTTGGCCGGCAGGCTGGCCGGCAGGCTCTCCTGCAGGTTGGCCGGCAGGCTCTCCGGCAGGCTGGCCGGCAGGCTCTCCTGCAGGTTGGCCGGCAGGCTGGCCGGCAGGTTGGCCGGCAGGCTCTCCTGCAGGTTGGCCGGCAGGCTCTCCGGCAGGTTGGCCGGCAGGCTGGCCGGCAGGCTCTCCTGCAGGTTGGCCGGCAGGCTCTCCGGCAGGTTGGCCGGCAGGTTGGCCGGCAGGCTCTCCGGCAGGCTGGCCGGCAGGCTGGCCGGCAGGCTCTCCGGCAGGTTGGCCGGCAGGCTGGCCGGCAGGCTCTCCTGCAGGCTGGCCGGCAGGCTCTCCTGCAGGTTGGCCGGCAGGCTGGCCGGCAGGCTCTCCTGCAGGTTGGCCGGCAGGCTCTCCGGCAGGTTGGCCGGCAGGCTGGCCGGCAGGCTCTCCGGCAGGCTGGCCGGCAGGCTCTCCGGCAGGTTGGCCGGCAGGCTGGCCGGCAGGCTCTCCTGCAGGTTGGCCGGCAGGCTGGCCGGCAGGTTGGCCGGCAGGCTCTCCGGCAGGTTGGCCGGCAGGCTGGCCGGCAGGCTGGCCGGCAGGCTGGCCGGCAGGCTGGCCGGCAGGCTGGCCGGCAGGCTCTCCGGCAGGCTGGCCGGCAGGCTGGCCGGCAGGCTCTCCGGCAGGCTGGCCGGCAGGCTCTCCTGCAGGTTGGCCGGCAGGCTCTCCGGCAGGTTGGCCGGCAGGTTGGCCGGCAGGCTCTCCGGCAGGCTGGCCGGCAGGTTGGCCGGCAGGCTCTCCGGCAGGCTGGCCGGCAGGCTCTCCTGCAGGTTGGCCGGCAGGCTGGCCGGCAGGCTCTCCTGCAGGTTGGCCGGCAGGCTCTCCGGCAGGCTGGCCGGCAGGCTCTCCTGCAGGTTGGCCGGCAGGCTGGCCGGCAGGTTGGCCGGCAGGCTCTCCTGCAGGTTGGCCGGCAGGCTCTCCGGCAGGTTGGCCGGCAGGCTGGCCGGCAGGCTCTCCTGCAGGTTGGCCGGCAGGCTCTCCGGCAGGTTGGCCGGCAGGTTGGCCGGCAGGCTCTCCGGCAGGCTGGCCGGCAGGCTGGCCGGCAGGCTCTCCGGCAGGTTGGCCGGCAGGCTGGCCGGCAGGCTCTCCTGCAGGCTGGCCGGCAGGCTCTCCTGCAGGTTGGCCGGCAGGCTGGCCGGCAGGCTCTCCTGCAGGTTGGCCGGCAGGCTCTCCGGCAGGTTGGCCGGCAGGCTGGCCGGCAGGCTCTCCGGCAGGCTGGCCGGCAGGCTCTCCGGCAGGTTGGCCGGCAGGCTGGCCGGCAGGCTCTCCTGCAGGTTGGCCGGCAGGCTGGCCGGCAGGTTGGCCGGCAGGCTCTCCGGCAGGTTGGCCGGCAGGCTGGCCGGCAGGCTGGCCGGCAGGCTGGCCGGCAGGCTGGCCGGCAGGCTGGCCGGCAGGCTCTCCGGCAGGCTGGCCGGCAGGCTCTCCTGCAGGTTGGCCGGCAGGCTCTCCGGCAGGTTGGCCGGCAGGCTGGCCGGCAGGCTCTCCGGCAGGCTGGCCGGCAGGTTGGCCGGCAGGCTCTCCGGCAGGCTGGCCGGCAGGCTCTCCTGCAGGTTGGCCGGCAGGCTCTCCGGCAGGCTCTCCGGCAGGTTGGCCGGCAGGCTGGCCGGCAGGCTGGCCGGCAGGCTGGCCGGCAGGCTGGCCGGCAGGCTGGCCGGCAGGCTGGCCGGCAGGCTCTCCGGCAGGTTGGCCGGCAGGGTCTCCGACCAGGGGCCGCAGCTGCGAGACGTGGCGCATGCAGGACTGTTCGCCGCGTTGCAGGACACACGTGTCTCCCTGGACCTGCTTGACTGTCCAAGGATGTGGCTCCAACGGCAGCTGCAGTTTGTTACGTGGTTGCTTCTTTCGCAGAACTTTGTTGCCGACTCTGACGCCGTGCTCTTTGACACCCTTGCGATCATCGAAGCGCGCCTTCATGTCTTGGACATAGTTTCTGTGCCAGCTCTGCACCTCTTCATGGTTAACGTCGATGAGCTGTGATGGTTTGATGGTCGGGATGCCGTCGTTCATCGTCCTGCCCATGAGTAGCTCAGCGGGTGCGCGGCCGGTCGCTCGATGTGGTGTCGTGCGGAACGCCAACAGCCAGTCCTCGATAGCCTCCCGCCAGTTACGACCTTCGGCCACTGCCGTCTGAATCACTTTCCCGATGCTGCGGTTGACTCGCTCCGTCGCTCCGTTGGATTCTGGGTGCAGCGGGCAGATGAGGCGGTGTTGAATGCCGTACGAAGCGAGGAATTAGCTGCGGAAAGCTGCCGAGCTGAATGGCGGGCCGTTGTCGGTGACCACCTCAATCGGGACGCCGTATCTGCCGAACAGCCTCCGCAGGTGGGGGATCACGCTCTCCGCCGTCGTCGAGTTGAGAAAATTGACTTCTGGGTATTTTGAATACAAGTCGGTGGTGACCAGGAGCATCTGGCCCTGCACTGGGCCGTAGAAATCCATACCTAGCAGCAGCCAGGCACCGTCCGGAATATCTGTCGGCCTCAATGGTGTCTGTCGCAATCCGGTGGCCGCAGCCTGGCACAGTGTGCAGCACTGGACGAAGAGCTCGCAGTCGCTGCGCATCCGAGGCCACCACACCTTCGTCTGCAGGCGTTTAAGGGTGCGGTCGGCGCTCAGATGACCGGTGTGCGCCAGTTGAAGGATCGGCCTGCGCAGCGACTCGGGGATGACGATGAGGTCACCGCGGAGTAATACTCCGTCGCTTTCCGACAGTTCGCTGCTGATGGACTTGAAGGAGCGCTGGGCCGCCGCTCGCATGTCCCAGCGGCCGGTTCGAATCGCGTTCAGCGCCGCCTGGACGTCCCTGTCGGTGAGCGATGCTTCCCGAACCTGGTCGAGACTGAAGCCCTTCGGCACGGCCCCGGTCGACGCGGCGTTGATGAAGGCGGCGTCGAGCTCTTCACCGACATTCCGACGCCGCTCTGGCAGTGGCTGCCGACTCAGCAGGTCAGCCAGGTTGGTCGAGCCTGGCCGGTAGAGCAGGTTGAAGCGGAGATGCTGAATGCGCAGTGCCATACGCTCAATCCGCGGTGGCGGACGGGAGCCAGGCTTGAAAAGCGGCACGAGCGGTCGGTGGTCCGTCACCACGGTGAAGTCTGGGTCGCCAGCCAGATAGTGCTCAAACTTGAGACACCCAAATTTGATGGCCAACGCCTCCCGCTCGATCTGCGCGTACCGCTGCTCCACCGGCGAGAGGGCTCTGCTGGCGTAGGCGACGGGTCTGCTGTTGCCGTCTGGCTGCCGCTGCGTGAGGATGGCGCCGAGGCCGATCGGCGATGCGTCCACCAGGAGCTCCGTGTGCAGCCTGCGGTCGAAAAAGGCCAGCGTGTCCGCGTCTGAGAATGCCTTCTTGATGCCGTTGAACGCCGCTTTGTGTTTTTCTGTCCACTCCCAGGCCTGGCCCTTCTTCGTTAGCTGCCGGAGTGGGGCCGCGAGGTCAGCGAAGTTTGGGATGACTTTGCCAGGAAAGAGCGGGCGTCGGCCACGTTGGAGGGCTCTCGGAAGTTCTGCATGGCGTCAATTTTCTCGGTGGCCGGTTGCATGCCCCGGGCGGTCAGGCGCATCCCGAGAAACTCGACAGTCGGTCGGGCGAACCTGCACTTGTCCTGATTGATGGTGATCCCGAACTCTCGGAGGCGCTGAAGGCAGGCGTCCAGCCTCTCATGGTGCTGCTTCAGGTCGGAGGCGTATACCACCACGTCGTCGTGCGCCCACCGGACGCCGTCGATGCCGCTGAGGATGCCAAGCATGACTCGTTGAAGGATTTCCGAGGCATTTGTGAACCCCATGCTGAACCTCTTGAGCCGCATCAGTCCGAGGGGCGTGCTGAAGGTGAAGAGGTGACGGCTGCTCTCGTGGACTGGGATCTGATAAAAAGCCTTCCGGATATCGAGTTCGCTGAACAGCTTGGCGTCTGCTATTTCCTCGGTGATTTCGTCCAGCGTGGGGATTTGCTGCTTCTCTGGGATGACGAAAGCGTTGAGATCACGGAGGTCCTGGCAGATTCGAACGCCACCGTCGCCCTTGGGCACCACCACCATGCGTGACACCCAGGCGCTAGGACCTTTGACTGCCTCAATGATGCCTTGCTCCTCCAAAGCCTTGAGCTCGTCCGTTGAAGACTTCTTTGTGCCTCTGCAGGATGGCCTTGAGCTGGGGGTCGCTACACTGCTCGGAGGGTGTGGTGTCGGCGATGGCGTTTATGTTTTGCGGCTTGGTAGCTTCAGGTCGCTGGATCTTCAGCACTCCTAGCTTGAATGCGGGCTGACGCCCTAGTATCGTCAGCCCGTCGCCGTCCATGATGTGGAAGGTCGCGGTTGTTCTGGCAGATCCCACTTGGATGTCAAGATCGGCGGTACCCACAATCCTGAGAGGTGTCGGTACCCCGTAGGCGCGAACTTCGGCTCTTGTTGGGCGTGGGCTTGGCAGGCTGAGCGCTCTGAAGGTGCCGAGACTCATGATGCTGCAGCTGGCTCCGCTGTCAATCATCATGGGAAGCTGCCGGTTTGCCACCTGCACAGTCAGTGAGACGTCGGATGGGTATTTGTCGCGGTTGTACAGCGCGAACACATCCTCGTTGACGGAGCCGTCGGCAGCTGTGAATACAGCATTGGTGCTGATTTGCTGCTGTGGGATCCGGCTGCTGTTTGACTGCCGAGGCTGACGGCAGGCAAGAGCGAGGTGGTTGGGCTTGCCGCAGTTGTGGCAGATCTTGCCCTTGGCAGCGTCGCAGGTAGCGTGGCCTTTCTCGCCGCAGCGGTAGCAGGTGCGCTGCTGCTGGTCGCCGGGCCTGCTGGTCGTCTGAGCCGGGCCACACCTGTTTGTTCTCACCTTGTCGCCCTTGGCAACGCTGGCCACGTGCGAGTCTGTCTTCTCCATCTCGGTGGCTTGTTCCTCAGCAGCCTCGAATGCCCTCGCCTTTCGCAAGGCCTCTTCCAGGCTGATGTTCACCTCCTGAAGCAGCCGCCTGCGCAGCTTGTCAGAGCTGCAGGTTGCCACGAGCTGGTCTCTGATGAGCGAGTCCTTCAGCTGCTCGAAGTCGCTCGGCTCTGCCGCAGTGCGCAGTCTGGCGTACCAGGACTCGATGGACTCCCCGGTGGCCTGGGTGCATAGGCGGAACTGATATCTGGCGAATACTATGTTCTTTCTTCCGTTGAAGAATGTCTTCAAAGCTTCCAGCGTCTGCTTGAGGGTGACTTGGCCGTCCTCTGTGGCCGCTGCAGGCTTGGCCTCCTCGCGGATGATGTCGGCGATTTCCTTGCCTGCTGTGTAGCTGAGTAGTTTGCACTTTTGCTTCTCGTTGGTGATGCCTGATGCATCGATGAAGTCTTCAAAGCGGTCTGCCCATTGACTCCAGCGCTTGCCCGCGTTGTGTGGGTCTGCTGATACTGAAAATGGCTCAGGTGGGGGCAGTGAGAGAAAGTTGGCTGCCATGATTTGTTTACCACGCGGTAGGCGGCTTGCGACGCCACTGTAGAGAGCGAAGCCGAGAGAGAGAAAGCTATGTGTTGTGTGTAGCCGAATAAAGCCTCAATCCACTGTAGGCTCTGTGCGATCGATTTATATATTTAGCAGCGACCCTGCAGTTGAGACTGCGTACATTAAAAACAGAAAGCCAAGAATATTGGATGTACATCGGAAATGCACACCAGGACTAAAATCACTTATTATGCAAGCACTGGGGCCCGTGCTATAGAATCAGGAGTTAGGAGTTAGGAGCTAGGACTCAAGAGTACTCTTGACAAGGAGTGATTGAATTTTGTGTGCTATAGATTTCAGGAGTTAGGAGCTAGGAGCTAGGAGTTCTCGCAAGGAGTGCAGCCTAGGAGTGGGGGTGTGTTCAAGGAGTGTTGCGCCATCGTTTAAGGATGATAGAGAATTGTGTGCTATATCACAATCCTAACTTTACGGTCCTTAAGGATTGAATCTCAGGAGTCAACTAGCAATCTACGCCCCCCGTTGGGGAGCCAAAGAAATGCAATACACGTTTTTTAATAAGCTACATGTATCCTTGAAATCTTAAAAAATCTCCTGTCAAACCTTGTAAGCCTTGACATGTAAGTAATTCCCCCCCCACAAGCTTTAACATATCAACTTCCCCCCTTGACATCTCAGCAATGCCCCCAATAAGCCTTGGAAATCTAAAAATATCTGTCAACTTTCTAACCCTAACCCTAGCCTAACCCTAACCCTACCCTAACCCTACCCTAACCTAACCCTAAAGCATTGAAATAAAGCATTGAAATTTCAGTAATTCTCTCTAAGAGTCATTATAGCACTACTACAGCATTATAGCGATTCCCTGCAAGCCTTGACATCGTAGGGATTCCCAAATGAATCTCTTAACTTCGACATGAAGCTTCTTTTATTTTTTACATTACGCTTTTTTATCAGCGATCCCTCCCCTGAGGAGGCATCAAATAATGTAATAAAAAGTTTTCAATAAACTACATGTAGCTTCTGACTTTAGCCTTGAAATCTCATTTATACCCCCGTGAGCCTTGACATCTCAGCTATTCCCCCCGTAAGCCTTGACATGTCAGCGATGGCCCCCATAAACCTTGAAATCTAAAAAATCCCGTTATTCTGTTAACCTTGAAACCCGATAAAATATAACCCTCAACCCAAACCTGACCTAAACCTAACTTTAACCCAACCTAAAGCCTTGAAATCTCAGCAATTCTTCTCCCCTAAGCCTTGACATTTTAGTGATTCCTTCTTTAAGAATCACAGCATTATAACGATTTCCACCAAGCTTTGACATCGTAGCAATTCCCAAATGAATCTTTTAACTTCGACATGACTTTTCTTTTATGTATACATAGTGCTACTTTTATTTTTTACATGACTCTTCTTCTATCAGCGCCCCCGGTGGCGAGCCAACAAATGTAATAAAAAAATTGAGTAAAGTACATGAACTTTGAAGTAGCTTCTGACTTTTGCTTTGACATCTCAGAAACCCCCCCCCCCGTAATCTCAGTTATTCTCTGAGAGCCTTTACGTCTCAGTTTTTCTTCCCAGCACAGCATTATAGCTGCATTTAATTTTTTACATGACACCCTTCATGTCTGACATGACGCTTCTATGATTTTTTACATGACGCTTCTATGATTTTTTACATGACGCTTCTATGATTTTTTACATGGCATTTCTATGATTTTTTACATGACGCTTCTATGATTGTTTACATGACGCTTCTTTTTAAAAAGTCTTTTAGTTTTCCTGACGTTGAAAAGCTTTAATTAAAAAAATTATACTTTATGAAAATTCGAACCAATTCGAACCAAACTGCATTTAGCAGTTCAGTTTGTACACCTCTAGGCTAGCTCTCATCGTTTTGATAACATCAAATTTTGCACTTATATAATTCAACACTTTAAAATCCAAGCATAGAGTAAATCACACAAAGCAGTTATGACATAATCAGTTTCTCAGTCAGTCAGTATCAGTTAACAATATGGTTACGCAATTTAAATCAAGTCTGGTGCTACGCTTCCACACTGCATTTTCAATTCAAGTCGGAGTTACAATTCAGTTATGATGCAATCTATTTCAGAATCAGAATTCAACCAGTCAGTTTTTTCTCTAGCATTCTTACAATGCATTTCAAGTCGAAAAGTTGTCTTGACCTTTGCAAAAAAGCATGTTTTTCGAATATTTAATGCCTTTAGCATCGAGCAATTTCTTAGCCACGATGCATGTACAGTCACGGGAAAATTTCTGATCGAACAGTGCAAGTCTTATGAAAATCGGTTAAGCCATTTTTTCTGTAATCGATTACAAGCAAGCAAGCAAGATTTTCATTTTTAGTATATAGGACTAGCAATCTACGCCCCCCGTTGGGGAGCCAAAGAAATGCAATACACGTTTTTTTAATAAGCTACATGTATCCTTGAAATCTTAAAAAATCTCCTGTCAAACCTTGTAAGCCTTGACATGTCAGTAATTTACCCCCCACAAGCTTTAACTTATCAACTTCCCCCCTTGACATCACAGCAATGCCCCCAAAAAGCCTTGGAAATCTAAAAACTGTCAACCTTCTAACCCTAACCCTAGCCTAACCCTAACCCTAACCCTAGCCCTAACCCTAACCCTAACCCTAACCCTAACCCTAACCCTAGCCCTAACCCTAACCCTAACCCTAACCTAACATTGAAATTTCAGTAATTCTCTCTAAGAGTCATTATAGCACTATTACAGCATTATAGCGATTCCCTGCAAGCCTCGACATCGTAGGGATTCCCAAATGAATCTCTTAACTTCGACATGAAGCTTCTTTTATTTTTTACATTACGCTTTTTTTATCAGCGATCCCTCCCCTGAGGAGGCATCAAATAATGTAATAAAAAGTTTTCAATAAACTACATGTAGCTTCTGGCTTTAGCCTTGAAATCTCATTTATACCCCCGTGAGCCTTGACATCTCAGCTATTCCCCCCGTAAGCCTTAACATGTCAGCGATGGCCCCCATAAACCTTGAAATCTAAAAAATCTTCTGTTATTCTGTTAACCTTGAAACCCGATAAAATATAACCCTCAACCCACACCTGACCTAAACCTAACTTTAACCCAACCTAAAGCCTTGAAATCTCAGCAATTCTTCTCCCCTAAGCCTTGAAATTTTAGTGATTCCTTCTTTAAGAATCACAGCACTATAACGATTTCCACCAAGCTTTGACATCGTAGCAATTCCCAAATGAATCTTTTAACTTCGACATGACTTTTCCTTTATGTATACATAGTGCTACTTTTATTTTTTACATGACTCTTCTTCTATCAGCGACCCCCCCCGTGGCGAGCCAACAAAGAATGCAATAAAAAAATTGAGTAAAGTACATGAACTTTGAAGTAGCTTCTGACTTTTGCTTTGACATCTCAGAACCCCCCCCCGTAATGTCAGTTATTCTCTGAGAGCCTTTACGTCTCAGTTTTTCTCCCCAGCACAGCATTATAGCTGCATTTAATTTTTACATGACACCCTTCATGTCTGACATGACGCTTCTTTTATTCTACCATGATGCTTCTTAATTTTTTAAATGACACTTTCATTAGATTTTAAATGAGGCTTCAATGATTTTTTCTTGACGCTTCTATGATTTTTATATGACGCTTCTATGATTGTTTACATGACGCTTCTATGATTGTTTACATGACGCTTCTATGATTTTTACATGACGCTTCTATGATTTTTACATGACGCTTCTATAATTTTTTACATGACGCTTCTATGATTTTTACATGACGCTTCTATGATTTTTATATGACGCTTCTACGATTTTTTAAATGACGCTTGTATGATTGTTTACATGACGCTTTTATGATTGTTTACATGACGCTTCTATGATTTTTTACATGACGCTTCTATGATTGTTTACATGACGCTTTTATGATTGTTTACATAACGCTTCTATGATTGTTTACATGACGCTCCTATGATTTTTTACATGACGCTTCTATGATTTTTTACATGACGCTTCTATGATTTTTTAAATGACGCTTCCATGATTTTAAAATGACGCTTCTACGATTTTTCACATGACACTTCTATGATTGTTTACATGACGCTTCTATGATTGTTTACATAACGCTTCTATGATTGTTTACATGACGCTTCTATAATTTTTTACATGACGCTTCTATGATTTTTTTACATGACGCTTCTATGATTTTTTACATGACGCTTCTATGATTTTTACATGACGCTTCTATGATTTTTACATGACGCTTCTATGATTTTTTGTATGACGCTTCTATGATTGTTTACATGACGCTTCTATGATTGTTTACATGACGCTTCTATGATTTTTCATGACGCTTCTATGATTGTTTACATGATGCTTCTATGATTGTTTACATGACGCTTCTATGATTGTTTACATGACGCTTCTATGACTTTTACATGACGCTTCTGTGATTTTTCATGACGCTTCTATGATTGTTTACATGACGCTTCTATGATTGTTTACATGACGCTTCTATGATTTTTTAAATGACGCTTCCATGATTTTAAAATGACGCTTCTACGATTTTTCACATGACACTTCTATGATTGTTTACATGACGCTTCTATGATTGTTTACATAACGCTTCTATGATTGTTTACATGACGCTTCTATAATTTTTTACATGACGCTTCTATGATTTTTACATGACGCTTCTATGATTTTTAAATGACGCTTTTATGATTGTTTACATGACGCTTCTCTGATTTTTTTACATGACGCTTGTATGATTGTTTACATGACGCTTTTATGATTGTTTACATGACGCTTCTATGATTTTTAATGACGCTTCTACGATTTCTTACATGACGCTTTTATGATTGTTTACATGACGCTTCTATGATTGTTTACATGACGCTTTTATGATTGTTTACATGACGCTTCTATGATTTTTTTACATGACGCTTCTATGATTTTTACATGACGCTTCTATGATTTTTACATGACGCTTCTATGATTTTTTGTATGACGCTTCTATGATTGTTTACATTACGCTTCTATGATTGTTTACATGACGCTTCTATGATTTTTCATGACGCTTCTATGATTGTTTACATGACGCTTCTATGATTTTTTGTATGACGCTTCTATGATTGTTTACATGACGCTTCTATGACTGTTTACATGACGCTTCTATGACTTTTACATGACGCTTCTGTGATTTTTCATGACGCTTCTATGATTGTTTACATGACGCTTCTATGATTTTTTGTAGGACGCTTCTACGATTGTTTACATGACGCTTCTACGATTGTTTACATGACGCTTCTACGATTGTTTACATGACGCTTCTATGATTGTTTACATGACGCTTCTATGATTGTTTAAATGACGCTTCTACGATTGTTTACATGACGCTTCTATGATTGTTTACATGACGCTTCTATGACTTTTACATGACGCTTCTATGATTTTTTACGTGACACTTCTATGATTTTTACATGACGCTTCTATGATTTTTACATGACGCATCTATGATTTTTACATGACGCTTCTATGATTTTTTATATGACGCTTCTATGATTTTTTACATGACGCTTCTATGATTTTTTTACATGACGCTTCTATGATTTTTTACATGACGCTTCTATGATTTTTACATGACGCTTCTATGATTTTTACATGACGCTTCTATGATTTTTTGTATGACGCTTCTATGATTGTTTACATGACGCTTCTATGATTGTTTACATGACGCTTCTATGATTTTTCATGACGCTTCTATGATTGTTTACATGATGCTTCTATGATTGTTTACATGACGCTTCTATGATTGTTTACATGACGCTTCTATGACTTTTACATGACGCTTCTGTGATTTTTCATGACGCTTCTATGATTGTTTACATGACGCTTCTATGATTGTTTACATGACGCTTCTATGATTGTTTACATGACGCTTCTATGATTGTTTAAATGACGCTTCTACGATTGTTTACATGACGCTTCTATGATTTTTCATGACGCTTCTACGATTCTTTGCATGACGCTTCTACGATTTTTTACATGACGCTTCTACGATTCTTTACATGACGCTTCTACGATTTTTTACATGACGCTTCTACGATTGTTTACATGACGCTTCTATGGTTTTTACATGACGCCTTTAGTCCTTTAATTAGTCCTTTAATAAAAGCTTTCAATAAAAAAAACATTTCTCTACTAAGATTCGAACCCAGGTCGCTGCATTGGCAGTCCAGTCTGTTCACATCTAGGCAAGCTCTTATCGAATTTATTAATGAAATATTGTAGCACTTATATAAAATTTAACACTCACTCACGAAGCAGTTATGACATAATCAATTTCCCAGGCAAGTCAGTATCAGTCTCAATTAAAGTTGACAATATGGTTACGCAATCTAAATCAAGTCTGGTGCTACGCTTCCACACTGCATTTTCAATACTGTGACGCAATTCAAGTCGGAGTTACAATTCAGTTATGATGCAATCTATTTCAGAATCAGAATTCAACCAGTCAGTTTTTTCTCTAGCATTCTTACAATGCATTTCAAGTCGAAAAGTTTGCTTGACCTTTGCAAAAAAGCATGTTTTTCGAATATTTAATGCCTTTAGCATCGAGAAATTTCTTAGCCACGATGCATGTACAGTCACGGGAAAATTTCTGATCGAACAGTGCAAGTCTCATGAAAATCGGTTAAGCCATTTTTTCTCTAATCGATTACAAGCAAGCAAGCAAGCAAGATTTTCATTTTTAGTATATAGGAAATGCAAATTTCTAAAAAATATCTTTTGTGAGAGCCGTCGCTGCATGCAAAGAGGTTCTCTTTGGTGCGTTTAGTACAACCATAACTAAGAATGCGAAGATTGCTATGTGGCAAGACGTGATATTGGAATGCCGTGAAAAGTTTGGTACAAAGATGTTCGATTCTGTGTCGAATTCTATCTGTTAGGCTTGAAAGCTGGATCTCGTTAAGTCTAAAATGCATAGCACTCTCGGCTGGATCTTCTTCAAAAAAAGTAATTCTTGTCTTAAATTGTCGACGGCGTCTATCATTGACTCCTTCCTCATCAGAATCCGATTCGATGTCCGAAAACATTATAATCCTAGCTTGTCTAAGAGTGAAAATTGGCCCTTGAACTCTGGCTTAGGAGTCAAGAGTTAGGAGCGAAATTTTCTCATTCTATAGGACACACGCTCCTAGAATCACTCCTAAAAGCCAACTCCTAGCTCCTAGACTTCCTCTCCTAATTCTATAGCATGCCACGGACCTTTAAAATGAGTTCTCCTAAATTCACCCAGGAGTCTCCTAACGTCCTTAAGGAGCCTCCTAGCTCTTAAAATTTACTCTTGATTCTATAGCACAGAAAAGCCAGCTAGGAGCTAGGAGTTAGGACTCTCTTAAGGATTTAGGAGTTAAGAGTATTCTATAGCACGGGCCCCTGGGCAGCAGGTGCCTACAAAAACCACACGTCTACAGTACATCTAAGGCAGTTCTTGAGATACTGAGTAAATCTGGGAATCATTGAGTAACTTTGGAGATCATTGAGTAACTTAGTGAATCAGTGAGTAACAAGGGAGTATCGTTGAGTAACTTAGAGCCGAATTTTCGAATCCTGGGAATCATATAACTCGTATATAAGAAGCTTATAATATGCGCACTTTAGCGACTATACATGTACAATGTGATAGGCCGTATGAAAAAATCGAATTTGCTCAATCTCGAAAAATTCCTCTGGTGAGTAAGACTTAATTCAAACGACCTTATAATCCGCAACATAGACAAATACTCCCATTCTGTGAATGTTCTATTCTATTCTAAGCGTTCGATCACATGTTCATGGCCGGCCCTGCAATTAAAAGAACTGCCAATTTTTGTTCGATTTAGTACAGTCATATAGCTTAGCGGTTCCCATGCCAGCTCGAAAACTTATAGGTCCTTAAAATCAGATATAAACTATAGTTCAAAGCTGCATGCAGTCAGATGAACTGATAGTATTTAATGATTTTTTAGCCATGCAGGCAGTTATCGCGGCTGTTCTCGTACGTGAGAAAGCACTTAAACACCTTTATTTAGCCTTATATTTCCCTTCTATGTGATTTTTCTGGCCCTTCAAGTCTAAAAAATAATGTTTTGCTCTCCTAAGTAGCTATATACACAGGAAAATTTTTTGAGACGTAGTAGTAGTACATGTACTACTACTACGTAAATTTGTATAATTTGTAAATTTGTATTTGTACAATACTTACGTAAATTTGTACATGTGCACCGTCAAACTAAAAATCTCATAGTTTCTCATAGTTTGAGAAACTAGGAGAAACTATGTGAAACTATTCAGAGGAACTCAGTGAAAACTCAGTGAAACTATTCTCATAGTTTGACTGATTCCCTTACCACTGCATGCTCGCGAAAATTGGCAAAAAATCTGCAACAGTTTTCGCGAAATTATATTCTTAACCAACAGTTGCGAGATTGCTTAAAAGTGAGAAAAAATTATTACAGAAGCTACTTTATCAGTCTTAATAGGTCTATTTTTCAACGCTTTTGTTTTAACCCACATCATCAAACGATTTTCGAATTGCCATGGGTCTCCCTAAAACACGCCCCGCACCGCCCTGCAGCGCTACACATTAAAACAAATTGGACTATAACTGAAGACACTTCAAAATGCGTTTTCTGTTAAGCTTCAAAGTTTTTATTAAATTAAGTTTTTTACTATGAAATATAAAATTCGGTGAATAATAAGTGATATTTATAATATTGTTTAAAGATATTTATTCCATTACTTGTACAACAAATAGTTTTCTTTGCAATCAAATACTGCGTTGACAAAAAATGTTATAATGTGTAGCGGTTCGGGGCGGGGCGGTGCGTGTTTTAGGGAGACCCATTGCCATCGCATGCTCGAATTGCCATCGCTATTTAAATCGTCGCTATTCGTTTAACGTTAAAGTTCTTTCGAAGTTCGTTTTTGTTCATTTTTCGTTCGTTTTTCACGCTTTGAAATATTGCGCACTTGCAAAATACTACATCTTTTTACAAAAAACGCTCTTTCAAATACCTTAATAATTTTACAAATATCGTAACTCGCATCGTAACTCGTGTAAAAATTTAACCTTTTGAACAAATTTAACCTTTTGAACTTAATCGTAATTAAACAACTAATGCTAAAATAACTTAAATACACAGAAATATACTGGCCAAACAGGCTTCTTGCCTGAGCCAACTTACTACTACTACTTTTGCGCTCCCGCCAGGCTGCGCCACTTTGACAACTGATTTGAATTAAGTCGCCTAGCTGTAGTTGTCACTTGTCAGTATCATTATACTGCAGCAATAAAGAAATCGCTAGGGGCTCTTCAAAATAAATTATTAGATATTTTATTCACTGTAGAACCAGTGAAGATTTCAGGCCCTTTAAATATAAAGTCCTTGCATTGCATGGAATAAAGCATATTTGCATGTTATCATCATTCCCACATATCACAATGCTGAATATTTGACCACTAGCACTTTTTTGTGATTTACAAGTACATTGTTAGTTTTCGTTGCATCAAAAGTTTTTGTGCTGATTAATAAACCTAATTCATTCATTGATATGATTTTATATTCTTTTTAACATTTAGACCTATGATTTTTTAGCACATAGATCACTATAATTTAACCTATCCAGGGGTGTTTTGTGTTTAACAGTTTGTGATTTTTCTAAACTTCATTTTTAATCTCTAGTTATATCCATTTTGGGAAAAGTTTTCTATCTAATTTAGCCTTAAATAAATGAGCTTAATATCAAAAAATATAAATAAAAGATGAAAAATAGCTTTTGTGTAGGCTAGACAGTAAGCCTAGCTTGCACTACTAGTCATACTTAGTTAAATTAAATTTTGTATAAGTTTTTGATAGATTAAAATTATTTGACATCTTTTAGAAGTCTATCATAGTTTTATATATTGTCTCAAATCTTGTCAAGATATTAAATACAACATATTGACTGCCATCGCATGCTTTTAAAGATTTTTTAAATGTCTGAAAATACCAGTGTTGGGCACCAGTCCATTAATAAATGTTAATCTATTAATAAGCATTTATAAGCATTAAGATTTTTCATTAATGTTAATTGACTATCATCAAGATTTTTTTGTTTAATTAATGCAATTAAAGATTAATGCAACAAATTTGCATTAATGAACTTTAATAATGAATTCAAATTATGAACTTTATTGCTTGCACATAAGCATGGATCATTTTGATTCACTTCTTTCCCAATCTTTTGTAACTTTCTGCTATGCCTGCTAATGCTACTGAAACAACCTTCCTAGTTGTATTTTATTAATATCTAATTAGCTTTCAAGTTTCAAATAAATGAGTTACTTATTTTACCATATGCTTAATTTTAGTAGTATTATATATAAAAGCTTTTTAAATTATTATTTATTACTTTTTTGCTTGTAGATCCCTTAGATGACCTGTGTTTTGCTATAAAGGTAAAAAAGCAAAGACAATGCATTATGGAAGTCTGTTTTGAAAAAAGTGTATGATTTCTATATTTTCTATGTTGATTATTAAAATTTTAACATTAACAGATTAATCAGTTAACTTTCAATTAACTTAATGAAATTAGAGTTAAGATTTTTAGAGTTTAGATTTTTAAAATTAAGATTTTTGTTTTAATGCTACTTTTTGCCATTAATGGAAGTTAAGATTTTAATTAAGGGTGCCTAACACTGGAAAATACCAAGAACTAATAGGCCTAAGAAATTCTTTATAAAATTTTCTATAAAATTACTTCTTTTTGTCTTTTGAGAAAAAATATGTAATAAGTCTTAGGTTAGTTGTAGACATAGATATAAATAGAAACAAACTAATCTAATCTAAACTAATCAAGTTATATATCTTTTCTATAATTTTTCCCAGCCTAGATATTTCCTTTTCAATTTCCTATCTTGTTTGGTGTGTATTATTTGCTAGGATAGGTTAAAAATCTTTAAAAGCTCTTTCATTTTGGAATTAAAGTTGATAAATGTCTATAATCTAGTCTATTGTTGTCTGATCTTGATAGAACTGCTAAATAGTCCTAATTCCTTGAGTACTGTATATGTTGTACAAAAGAACAAGCCTTGAATTTTTAGTTAAGCTTAGTGAGCAAAACCATAGATGCTTCAGTGTTTATATATATATTAATATAAACATATACATAGCCTCTAGGCTTGACTCAGCTGGATTGCCCCAAAATAATATTGTCTGGAAAAAACTGTACTATCAAAAAATATAAATATTATACAAATACCTACCATTCTCTTGTTACTTGTGTTCTTTTAGTATACATATATTCTTATAAAAATTGATAATAATACACTTTTACTGGCATTTTACATTGAAATATGAGGAAGTATGTAAATTTTTACTATTAATAATGTGTAATTTTTTGTATATGCTACTACATGTAGTAGTAATTATTGTTTTCAGCTAAAGTAGTAAAAATAGTTTTAAGAATGGTATTTAAAATAATTATATAATGTATGCTCCAGGCCCCCATAGAGTTCACGCCCAGTCTGCAGCTGACCAACAAGCGCAATGGCACCACATATCGCCGACTCTGCCTGCTTGGCCGGGGTGCCACGTCAAGCTGTTTCGCTGTGCTGTCACTTCTGCCTACAACTAGAACTGCCAGACTGCAGTGCCTCGCCTGCAAAGCTTTGCCAAAATGCCGACTGATTGACAGCCCGGCTGCTCAGCAGCGATTGGCCAGAGAGATTCGCCTGCATTCCAGTCTGCCTAAGCATCGGCATGTGCTGCAACTGATTGACTGGTTTGAGGACTCCGTTGGTGTCTACCTGCTGACTGAGCTGTGCACTAGGCAGACTTTACAGGTGATTGGTGCATTGTATGATTTATTATTTGACAGATATGTCATGATCATCATTTGTCACATCATTATTTGACATCATCATTATTTGACATCATCATCATCATTTAAAATAATAATCATCATCATTTAATAATAATAATCATTTGACATGATAACCATTTGTCATGATTATCATTTGGCATGATTATCATTTGACATGATTATCATTTGTCATGATTATCATTTGACATGAATATCATTTGGCATCATCATCATTTGGCATCATCATCATTTAACATGATCATCATTTGACATGGTCATCATTTGACATGATCATCATTTGACATGGTCATCATTTGACATGATCATTATTTGACATGATCATCATTTGGCATCATCATCATTTAACATGATCATCATTTGACATAATCATTATTTGACATAATCATCATTTGACAGGGTCATCATTTGACATGATCATTATTTGACATGATCATCATTTGACATAATCATTATTTGACATAATCATCATTTGACAGGGTCATCATTTGACATGATCATTATTTGACATGATCATCATTTGACATAATAATTATTTGACATGATCATCATTTGACAGGGTCATCATTTGACATGATCATTATTTGACATAATCATCATTTGACATGATAATCATTTGACATGATTTGACATTATCGCCATTCCTCCCTCCCCCGCAGGACGTGATCAGCCTTCGCGGCGCGGTCTCGCAGCCGGAGGCGCAGTTCTATCTTCGCCAACTATTCGACGGCTGCCAGCATTTGCACCGCCGTTGCGGCGTTGCCCACCGCGACCTGAAGCCCAGCAACCTGGTGCTCACCGAGCGGATGCTGCTGCGCATCGCCGATTTCGGGTTCGCCTGCCGGCCAGCCGAGGAGTCCGGCAGCCGGCAGCCCGTCTGCGGCACCCTCGCCTACATGGCGCCGGAGCTGCTCGGCGCTATCGGCTCGCCGAGGAGTTCGAACTTCGCCTGCTGCTGCTACTTCGCCGCGGATATCTGGGCCATTGGTTGCATTATGCACGTTATGCTGGCTGGCGACTTGCCATTCAAGGGAGCGAATGCGTTGGAGGTGAGCGGTGGAGAATTTCAGTTCTTTGCTAACACTTTCAGAATGAATTATTATTATTATCCGATCCTGGATTCGAGATGCCTAATCCTACATTCCCGATTCCAGATGCCTAATCCTACATTCCCGATTCCAGATGCCTAATCCTACATTCCCGATTCCAGATGCCTAATCCTACATACCCGATTCCAGATGCCTAATCCTACATACCCGATTCCAGATGCCTAATCCTACATACCCGATTCCAGATGCCTAATCCTACATACCCGATTCCAGATGCCTAATCCTACATACCCGATTCCAGATGCCTAATCCTACATTCCCGATTCCAGATGCCTAATCCTACATTCCCGATTCCAGATGCCTAATCCTACATTCCCGATTCCAGATGCCTAATCCTACATTCCCGATTCCAGATGCCTAATCCTACATTCCCGATTCCAGATGCCTAATCCTACATACCCGATTCCAGATGCCTAATCCTACATTCCCGATTCCAGATGCCTAATCCTACATTCCCGATTCCAGATGCCTAATCCTACATTCCCGATTCCAGATGCCTAATCCTACATTCCCGATTCCAGATGCCTAATCCTACATTCCCGATTCCAGATGCCTAATCCTACATACCCGATTCCAGATGCCTAATCCTACATTCCCGATTCCAGATGCCTAATCCTACATACCCGATTCCAGATGCCTAATCCTACATTCCCGATTCCAGATGCCTAATCCTACATTCCCGATTCCAGATGCCTAATCCTACATTCCCGATTCCAGATGCCTAATCCTACATACCCGATTCCAGATGCCTAATCCTACATACCCGATTCCAGATGCCTAATCCTACATACCCGATTCCAGATGCCTAGTCCTGCATTCCCGATTCCAGATGCCTAATCCTGCATTCCCGATTCCAGATGCCTAATCCTACATTCCCGATTCCAGATGCCTAATCCTACATTCCCGATTCCAGATGCCTAATCCTACATTCCCGATTCCAGATGCCTAATCCTACATTCCCGATTCCAGATGCCTAATTCTATATTCCCGATTCCAGATGCCTAACCCTATATTCCCGATTCCAGATGCCTAATCCTACATTCCCGATTCCAGATGCCTAATTCTGCATTCCTTATTCCAGATGCCTAATTCTGCATTCCCGATTCCAGATGCCTAATCCTGCATTCCCGATTCCAGATGCCTAATCCTATATTCCCGATTCCAGATGCCTAATCCTACATTCCCGATTCCAGATGCCTAATCCTATATTCCCGATTCCAGATGCCTAATCCTACATTCCCGATTCCAGATGCCTAATCCTACATTCCTGATCCCAGATCCCAATACGGTCCTACAAATATATTTTAGATCCAGATTCCATGTCCCAGTCGCACATCGATGGTCTCAAATTCAGGATTCTGTATTCAGATCTACAGGCTCGTATCTCCCTCTCCCTCTCCCTCCTTCATCAAGACCTGCCGCCTCATCCGCGCTGGCCGCCTCAGCCTCCAGCGGCGCCACTTCCCGCCTGCGGCCGCCAATTTCATCACCCGCCTGCTGTCCGCGTCGCCCTCGGCTCGGCCATCGGCAGCCGACGTTGCCAACCTGGCGGACACCGACTCGGCCGCCTACCTGGGCGCCGCACGGCTCCAGCTGCGCTGCCTGCCCGATTCTGCATTCAGCAGCCCGCCGCTGTTCTCCAGCAGCTGTCGCGGCGCCCTCGATGATCTCGACGTGTCCATCGCCAGCTGTCGGAGCCTGTCCCGCCTGCTGCAGAACCTGGTGGACGGGGCGGACGCTGCAGAGGAGGCCGAGCTGTCGTTGAAGAGGAAGGGCAAGCGACTGGCTGGTGAATGGGATCTTGATTTTCATTTTGTTTTTGGAACAATGATTAATACGCTTTTGAGCTCAAACTTATTTAATCCTCATTGTCTGAAAGCATGTGGACTCACGATTGAAAGGTCAGGGGTTCGATTCTTGACCCCCTCGAAACAATTTGTGACCTTGAGCAGGACACCCAGCTGTAAAATGGATGCCAGCATTAGCTGGGGTAATTTAGGGTGTGTGTGGCGACCCCCCAGTCCTTGGACGGAACAGCCGTACGCAGCCTTCAGATGCGCCGCGCAAATAGCTGCGGCTGAGCTATCGGTTGCACATCTGGCCCAATTGAGGCAGGTGTAATCAATTATCAACGGCCCATTCACTAAGGAGTGACCATGTGCTCAATATATAATTATAAATCGCCCTCCAATCGCTATAGCATCGCCCTCCAATCGCTATAACATCGCCTTCCAATCGCTATAGCATCGCCCTCCAATCGCCATAGCATCGCCCTCCAATCGCCATAGCATCGCCCTCCAATCGCCATAGCATCGCCTTTCAATCGCTATAGCATCGCCCTCCAATCGCCATAGCATCGCCTTTCAATCGCCATAGCATCGCCTTTCAATCGCTATAGCATCGAGCTCCAATCGCTATAGCATCACCCTTTAATCGCCATAGCATCGCCTTTCAATCGCCATAGCATCGCCTTTCAATCGCTATAGCATCGAGCTCCAATCCCCATAGCATCGCCCTCCAATCGCTATAACATCGCCTTCCAATCGCTATAGCATCGCCCTCCAATCGCCATAGCATCGCCCTCCAATCCCCATAGCATCGCCCTCCAATCGCCATAGCATCGCCCTCCAATCGCTATAGCATCGCCCTCCAATCGCCATAGCATCGCCCTCCAATCGCCATAGCATCGCCCTCCAATCGCCATAGCATCGCCATTCCAGGCCCGCCCGCCAGACCACTAGACGGCATATTTGACCCAACAGAGCTGCAGCCAATGACGCTGACCCCGCCAGCCTGGGTGTGCCGCTGGGTTGACTGCGTCACGGCCGGCATCGGGCTGGGCTACCAGCTGCCAGATGGCTCGGTTGGCGCCGTCTTCAACGACGGCTGTCGAGCGCTTCAGCGCTGCTCGTCTCCTGACGTCTTGTACAGTTGGAGCGCTGTAAAAGTCGAGGACAAGGTCGAAGCCAAGCGACTCAAATTGCTGGGCCTGTTTAGAAGCTACCTGGAGCAGAACCTGGCATCCGCTGCTGACGCTCTAAGCAGCGAAGTCGACAGCGCCAGCGGAAGAGAAAACTGTCGGAACGAATTGTTGGATGTCGGCGGTTCGACGCGAGACAGAGCGCCGATTCTGGTGACGGCCTGGATGCGGACTCGACGCTACGTGGCATTCTGCATGAGCGACGGCGTGCTGCAGGTAGGCTGTCGTGGGAGTAGGTTGATAAGTTGATGGGTACCTTGATCGAGATTGATTGATTTACATGTAGCAGGGCGGATGCAGGTAGATGATAGATATGTAGCTCACTCACTAACTAACTAAGTAACTAACTAACTAACTAACTAACTAACTAACTAACTGACTGACTGACTGACTGACTGACTGACTGACTGACTGACTGACTGACTGACTGACTGACTGATAAACTAACTAACTGACTAACTAACTAACTAGCTAACTAACTAACTAACTAACTAGCTAACTAACTAACTAACTAACTAACAAACTAACTAACTAACTAACTAACTAGCTATCTAACTAACTGACTGACTGACTGACTGACTGACTGACTGACTGACTGACTGACTGACTGACTGACTGACTGACTAACTATCTAACTGGCCAACTAACTTACTAACTAACTAACTGACTAACCAACTAACTAACTAAATGTAACTAACTAACTGACTGACCAACTAACTAACTAAATGTAACTAACTAACTGACTAACCAACTAACTAACTAAATGTAACTAACTAACTGACTGACCAACTAACTAACTAAATGTAACTAACTAACTGACTAACCAACTAACTAACTAAATGTAACTAACTAACTGACTAACCAACTAATTAATTAATTAACGCCATTGAACCGCCCACTCGACAGGTGAACAACCTGTCTGACCACAGCAAACTGATCCTGTGCCCCCAGTCAGAATCTGTGTGCCTCATCAAGCCATCTGGGTCGCCGCCACCTTTGGCGCAGTTCTATAAATTCTGTCAGCTGCTGAAGCTGCCCAGCGGCTGCACCCGCGGCGAGAGAGACACCTTCGACTATAAATTTCGCTGCATGCTGGCCAACGCGGAAGAGCTGGCCAGGGCGCTGTTGAAACGGCTGCTGGAGGAGAAGCGGCTTCGCTGATCTGGGGATTTGCAGCTGGCCAGCAAATCCGCCCGGACCCCAGAAGAGAAGACAGCCGATGCAGAAGGATCAAGTCGAGTGTGCGAGCGTAAAGTCTTGCTACTTCAGCTGTCCAGGGTATTTTGCGCCTCTCTTTCAAGAAGGTTGAATTAGTATTTAAACTCAAGTTTTAAGCATTTGCTGTTTTTTATGTATCTGCAGTTTTGTTATTATTTATTTTGCTTCTAGTTCCAACACGTTATTGCCATTTGTTTTTTTTGTTTGAAAATGTTTTAAATATTATTGCTACCAAAATACACAGCTTTTTGCGTGTATTTTTTATTATTTAGTTCAGTCGATTGCTATTTTTCTTTTTTAACAAAATGTGGCTAAAGCTAGCTTGATCATTTTGACTTTCTATAAGTTCCTATAGTTTCTGTAGGTAGACGGGTGTGTTTATAGTGCATGGGTGTGTTTATAGTGGACGGGTGTGTTTATAGTGGATGGGTGTGTTTATAGTGGATGGGTGTGTTTATAGTGGACGGGTGTGTTTATAATGGATGGGTGTGTTTATAGTGGACGGGTGTGTTTATAGTGGATGTGTGTGTTTATAGTGGACGGGTGTGTTTATAGTAGACGGGTGTGTTTATAATGGATGGGTGTGTTTATAGTGGACGGGTGTGTTTATAGTGGATGGGTGTGTTTATAGTGGATGGGTGTGTTTATAGTGGACGGGTGTGTTTATAGTGGGTGGGTGTGTTTATAGTGGACGGGTGTGTTTATAGTGGACGAGTGTGTTTATAGTGGACGGGTGTGTTTATAGTAGACGTATGTGTTTATAGTAGACGGTGTGTGTTTATAGTGGACGGGTGTGTTTATAGTGGATAGGTGTGTTTATAGTGGACGAGTGTGTTTATAGTGGACGGTGTGTGTTTATAGTGGACGGGTGTGTTTATAGTGGACGGGTGTGTTTATAGTGGATAGGTGTGTTTATAGTGGACGGGTGTGTTTATAGTGGACGGGTGTGTTTATACCAGATGGCTGTGCAGTGACTACTAAGTGTCCTTTAATTCCCTTAGAATATTGTAGCCTCACTCTTGATTATGATTGCATACAAAGGAGGCCATTATTACAGAGGAATTCAAATTTCCACTGCAGCCAGTCTGCGATGCACCAGCCCGAGAGCCTGACCGCCATCTGCTGCAGATTCATCGGTCCTCATCTGCACCAAGTTGATTCGCTGGCATTCGTGCCCGAGCACCTGGGCTTGGACATGCTGCAACGCTTCTGCAGTGCGACTGCAGTTGAGCAGCTTGAGAATAGGAGCTGCGACCCTGATGATCGGTTAGTTAGCGTCTGTCGGCTCATGGACCAGGCGTTTAGCGACAGTTTTTGCACCTGTCTGTGCTTGGACTTCATTCAGGTGGAGCCGGGCTCACCTCTGTGCAACCGGCTGCTGCTGGTTCTGCCGCTGATGCGCTGGCTGCGCAGGGTGTCAATTCGCGGTGTCCGGCTGTGGGACCAGCACCCGCTTGTGCCAGTCATTGCGGCTAATAGGCGGTATGAGCGCCACTCACCATTGTTTAACTGGCAGGTAGTAAATATTTAGTACTTACCTGGAGGAAGAAATGTTCAGAAACTTCCTAACTATCAACCTGCGTCTTCATAATCAAAGCATTGCTTGAAAAACACCTAAAGGCAATCGCTATCTGTCGCCCACCTGTTTAAAGTACCTGGCGCAAGCGGATTCGATCAAGTTAGTATCGTTCAGTGATGATCTGCTGTCTGAGAAGGTAGCTACTAGATTTCTTGCTATTGTGCTGACTGAATCAGTTAATGGCTGCTAATTTGTAATCTGTATTTTTATTTTAAAGCTCTGCGGCAAGCCTGACGCAGCCGCGTGTTGCGCAGAATTTCGCGTCAAATTCGCAATGTGTGCAGCAGGCAGGTTACCCGGCGCAGCTGAGTGCCAGTGCTGGGCCACCGCCTGCGGCATTGTTCCCCGGGGTGGTAGTCAGTGCGATCAGGGTGAGTCAGTGCAGCTGCGAGCATGGCTCTCATAGACATCCGATTTCTAATGAGCTCCATGCTTTATTCTGCATCATTTCAGACAGCTTTGCTCGCTACAGCCAAGAAGTGAAATCGTCACGTCTGTTTAAACGGCGTTTTTAACATCGTGACATTGTCTTTAATTTTGCCATTGCTTGCTCATGTTGTCCGGTGTACGTATCGACTCTTTTGCATTTGATTTATTTGTTGCTTTTTTAAACCTGTTTTTTTAAAATTTACCTGTTGTATTGATTATTTCAATACACGCCCGCGATTCTTTGCGTCGCGTTTAAACAAATTGCAAATCTTGTCGTTTGTCTGTTTTTTGATTAAAATTCAGCAAATTTTCGAGATCGGAAGCAAGTTATAAAAAAGAAACCAGGATCAAAAAGTTTAGAATAACAGTTTTAGAAAGCATAGCTATATAGTGAAAACAGAAGAAAAACTAAACACTTAAGCATCGATTTGATTAATGATAAAATATTGATTCTATAAGTTTGTGATTTTTCCGTTTTTTTCTCTCATAAGAGAAATCAGAGTAGAAGAGACGCCACTTCAAGTGAGCTGCACCTCTCCGCTGAGCGCCCTGCGCAAGTCGCCCAGCCTGCTCTTGCAGAAGTCATCCACGCTGTTGGCCTTCACGAACCTCCGCTTGGCGTTGTCTAGCGCGGCCACGTCGCGGGCCCGCACCGCCTCGGCGAGCTCGCGAACGAAGACGGCCTCCTCGGATTTGCTGAAGCCGGCGCATGCAGCTTGAGCATCTGCGAGTAGCCGCTCGGCTGGCTCGGTCTCGCCCAGATGACAGCTGGCTGACTGCAACCGCAGAAGGCAGGCCTTGAAGACGTGGCTCACCGCGCTGAAAGCGAGCAGTTCGTGGCTCTGAGCTTGCCTGGCCAGCTCCAGGAACTGCTGGGCCGCCGCCCCCAGCTCGCCGATTTCGGTCAGCAGCTCCGCCTTCTTCGTCAGGCACTCGCACTCCCTTGTCGTCAGCCTCTCCCCACTGAAACCGTCTGCCGCCAGCTGGTAGTGTTGAGCAGCCAGCTTAATCACTGATGGAGCTTCGGCTGCTGGGATCGGGAGTGGATGAGCTGATGAGGCTTGGCTGGCTGATCCTTGCTGTGACGACGTTGAAGGTGTGCTCCAGCCTGGAATCCAGGACTTCACGTAGCTGAGGGTTCCAGTTTCGGTTGTACTGCCGGTCCTGTGCAGATCTTGGAGCCTTCGTCTCCTTTGCTCATCGAGCTGGCCGCCCAGCATCAGCCAGCTTCCGCCTGTCCGGTCCTGCATAGCCATCTTCTTTGCCAAGTCGGCGATGTTTTCGTGAACTTCAGCGGCTTCAGAGAACTGGTTCTGCTGAGCCCGCAGCGAGGCGACCGCCTCCATGGCTAGAATTGCATAGCGCGGATCCACCTTCTTGAAGCAGTTCGCGGCATCTCCCAGGCGTACTGCAATCAACTCAACGGCCTGGCGGCCGCCGTTTTTTTGGTGCAGCTCGGCGGCTTTGCAGAAGGCGTCTCCCGCCTCGAGCCAGCGACTCTGCAGCTTCAGTTGGTTGGCTTGGCTCACCTGCCAGTCAGTAGTGCTTCCAGTCAGCCTTCCCCTGTGGATTTTCGACAATAAATTATAGATTGCGACTATGCTCAGATCGGAAGGAACGGTTTAATGTAATTTATTAAAGTTAGTAAAATCTTACGAGTATATTGCCACGAATATTTTTGTGACGAGCTATTTCACCTTCAAGCTTCGGAGCAATTTCACTATTGAAAGGAGTGACTCACCAAAATTTCATGCCAAAGGCTGTAAGTGCCGTGAAGTTGCAGACTTTTTCAGCAGCCATTTTTGCATGGGCAACTCGCTGTTTTGCGAGCGCCTCGTGCGAGCGTTTTTTAAGCAGAAACAGCCACCCCCAACTGTTGACTGTTCACTGCATTGGGGCCGCCAATTGTATCTTTATCATGACAATAAACGTGATATTCGTTTTGCTTCTGCAAAGCTTGAATGAGGCTGAAGTTCTCTCTTACTCTGAGTAGCTACTCTAAATAAAATGTCTTTCTCTTGAAACATTTTGCGCTCACCCACGCAATCCTAAGTTTGTGCACGCATTGCCGCCATGTTACTTAAATTAAAAACTACAATGTACTTCTGGAAAGTGAATCATGCCTCAGGTTTTCACGTCCCATTTTATATATTTTTTAGAATATTAACAAATAGATCAGTCTTTTTCTTAGTTTTTGATTCAATGGCTGTGAACAGTGATACACATTTTAGAGCAATAATAACGACAAAAAGCCCCCAAATATATGGCTCATAAAATGAAGCCTAAGTTCCTGAATTTGGTTAATTTAAAAATTTGTTAACAAAACATGCATATAACTCAATATTGAGACTCCGATACAAAATTCTAGCTAACATAAGCAGTGCAAAAATGAAGTTCCACTTTGTGCACTGAGCAGTGCTTTATTATCAACCTCTACTTAGGTTAGTATTCCGACTGTTACACACAAAAACGCTGCTTTCAAGTGAAGATACCTACTTGTCTCTCAGCTCTGTCTCAACTTTTGAAGTCTCATAATTTTCTAAACAAGAATTCGCATTAATAACTAAGTTAGCTAACTTAGCCTCTGGAGCTTCGGGACTGGATGAGGCAGCTCAATTGTGACAAAAGAAATTTATTGCATGCTTCTATGTGGAACTTTCTGTGCCACGAAATCTGCCTATGGATGACGGGTTTCCTATTTAAGAAAACGAAAAGAATGTGCTTGTTTACGACGGCCCACCCTCCCCATTACATTATTAAAGCAGCCTGCCCAGAGTTCGAGCCGATTCAATTTCACTGAAGTCTATTCAGATAAGGACGGTTTCAATCTCACATACGTTGGTCACACGTCGAAATCGCTAGCAACCATTTTAACCAGACAAGGAAAGTAAGTCCAGCTTAATTATTTCGCTTCTCTGATGGCGAACTTCGCTGATGGCATTCGATTGATGACGGCTCTTCAAGAATCCGCCAGAATTTCTGAGACACTGAACAAGACTGTCAAGGTTCTGCATGAAACCGCTGATAAAGTGAAGGATGAGGCTGAGAAAAAGGTTACTGAACTGGCCCCAGTCAATAAGGAGGCGAATGACTCTACTGTGAAAAGCTACCTGGAGGACTTTACAAAGTCGATGCAAGAAGTTTCAAACAGATGTGACAAAGTGATTGAAAAGTGCCAGCCAGTTCAGGTTCAGAGCAAGGAAGTTATGGATTTCTACAGCTCCGATAGTGACGTCACTCTTGATGACATTAAGACTTTGATCCGGAAGCTGCAGGATCTAAGGTCGTCCGCTGACTCTCTCTACTCACTCTTCTTTGGCCTGAAGGAAAGCGTAGTTGAAGCCGAGAACGCCCTGAAGGATTTGCGCACTCACTGCGGCATAGAGGCAGAAAAGGCGGACGGTAAGGAAAGGACGATCAGTGTCGGTGGTGGGGTCGGTAGCGGCGCAGCCGGCGGAGCCGCTGTTGGCCTGGGCATTGCCGGGATCTTCTTTCCACCGCTTCTGATTGGCGCAGCCGTCTGCGGAGCCGGCGCTGTTGCTGGTGGAGTAGCGACTGGAATCAACGCGAATAATATGAAAAAACTCAAAGAGAGCTTTAATCAACTCAAGACTGCCTTGGACGGAGTGGTCAAGAATTTATCCAAAATTGGTGATAAAATTCGAGCCGGTGTTCAAGCCACGGCAAAACTAATAACTATGCTAGAAAATGCTGACCGAAGGGCCAAGAACATCGAGGACGGCATGCTAAAGCAAGAAATGGAAAAGCTTAGGAAGCGATTTGATAATCTATAGACTTCGTGAAAACCTGGCTCTACTGACTGATCATCCTCTGTTATTGTGAGCACGGATGCCAAGAGTATCTGTATTAGCTTGCTTATAACTTCTAAATCCTACTGTAGACTTATTTTTATTGATACTTAAATAACTTTATCCTATTATTATTACTATATATATTTATATATTGAACCTGAGAAAATTGCTTTGCTCTTCTCAATATCAAACCAATCAAACCTAGCTCGTATTAACACCCAGCCGTAGCTGTCATTCAGGATTAGCTTTTGCTTCCTCAACAGATCGTCCATATGGGGAGTACGACGTTTTCTTGCGGGAAGTTTGCTTGCCGAACTTTGCTTGCAGGAACTTTGCTTGCCGAACTTTGCTTGCAGGAATTTTGCTTGCCGAACTTTGCTTGCAGGAATTTTGCTTGCCGAACTTTGCTTGCAGGAACTTTGCTTGCAGGAAATTTGCTTTCAGGAACTTTGCTTGCCGAAGTTTGCTTGCAGGAATTTTGCTTGCCGAAGTTTGCTTGCAGGAACTTTGCTTGCAGGAACTTTGCTTGCCGAAGTTTGCTTGCAGGAATTTTGCTTGCCGAAGTTTGCTTGCGCAATTTTGATGTCTGCTTCCTGGAAATTCGAAATCACAATTGCAAGGTTTTAACCTGCCGATTAGTGCTTCCAGCAACAAAGGCAATTAAAACACGAACTTGGCACAGAAACGAAGCAGGCCTCCGTCAATAAAAAAGTGTTTCGAACTTCAATCTACGAGTATATTTGGCTTAAAGCAAACTTAACACGAAAAAGAAAAAAAATTCACTGCGAGAAGGCCAAGTGAGCCGCCAGTAGAGCGCGACGGGGGTTTAAAAACACCCCTGCCACCCAAGGGGGGGGGCAGGCGGCGATGTACAATCAACGCGCTGGGCACTAAAGCCGGTTTGTGCACTTTCGCCGCACAAACCAGTCCATTAGTGCTTCCAGCAACAAAGGCAATTAAAACACGAACTTGGCACAGAAACGAAGCAGGCCTCCAAAGCCAAACACAACGGGGGATAAGAGCAGCAGCTAGGCATTGAGCAAAAAACAAATCAGCGGGAAGACCACCGTCAAAAATGAGCACTAAGGGCGGACGAAAAATGCAGAGAGGCCGCAGCAGTGGCAACACCCGAGCGGGGCAAGTAGCGCTCCACCGCCGAACTCTTCCAGTCGCCGATCCGCTGGATCTCCGCCACCGGCAGGCCCATGCGAGCTGCCCAGGTGGCTCCACCTCGACGCAGGCTGTGAGCCGAGTAGAGCTTGCCGCCACACCCAGCCCTCTGCAGCTTAGAGTCAAGAAACCGGTCCAAGTCCCGAGCAGCCAGATGGCGCCGCTGTCCATTGCGATCGATGAAGGACCAGAGTGGCGCCTCGGCCATCGCCAGCTTGTTGACACACAGATGTCGGCGAATCGCCACTACCGGGCAGAGCGCAGGGCAGGCGGGGAACTTCGGAAGCAGGACGTGGTGGACTCGATCACGGAACTGAATAGTCTTGCCAAAGTCCACGCTTAAGAGGAGGCCGCAACGGTGAGGTGTCAGATTCTGCACCTTCATCCCACTACCCAACTGAGGCGACGATAGAAGGAGTGATGATTTTCGCAGCATCCCCACCAGGCAGTGATGGTGACCGCCCAGCAGGCCAGTTGCCGATTGTCGCCCTTGTCAACCAGAGACCAAAGCTTTTGCAGCACCGACGGAGACATTGGTAGCTTCTGGTTGACCTGAAGCCCCAGCGCTCGCTTGCAGCCCCGCAGCAGATGCTGGGTGAGGGTGTGCTTCGTCAGGTCCTGAGCGCCGTTCAGCCGAAACCACAGTGAAAGCGAGCTGACGTGACCGCGAACGCTACTGTAGGCTCGCAGGCGCGTGCCCGTGAGGCCAGCCAGGTAGTTTAGCAGCGTGGACACAGTACACCCGGCGGGGTCGAGTCCCTTGGCTGAGCAGTACGCGCGCCAGGACCGCACGTGTGAGCTGATGGCGCTTTTCGAGCGGGCCGCGTAGGAGGAACCGAGTAGTTCACGGGCTCGGTGGCTGAGGTGGTCTGGCGCAGTCTGGCGACCTGAAAACGGAGAAAAGCGGATGTGGCAGCAGAAAGCGTGTGCCGGGAAAGCGAGCAATTGGTGAGACGCATCAATGAGCCATAAAAGCGCAGCAAAAAATTCAACAACTGACTGCCCTCGTGCAGCCGAGACGCGGCGTCAGCAAAAATTTGAAACGGCCCTGGCACATGGTAAGCACGCAGCCGAATGTTCTGACGAATGCAAAGCAGCGCCACCGTCTGCAACAGCCTCATCACCAGAGGGCACTTGGAGACACCATTGTTGATAATACAGCACGCTGCCATATTATCGCAGTAGATGCACAGCCGACAGTTGTGCAGGCGGTCCCGCCACGACAGCAACGCCATCAGAGGTATCGCAGCCTCCTTGTAATTGATAGGCAGATCCCGAAAAACAGCATCCGCGTCGAGATCCCAATTAACGTAGCGCCAGTCACTCACGCCCCCCGGCAACCGCAGCACGGCAGCGCCGCCCACCAGGCAGGCGTCCGACTCGATCGCGGCATCGAAGTCGCCATTGAACCAGAGTGTCTTCCACCTTTGAGCTAGCAGAGCACACTTCCACCAGCGCAGCTGACTACGCAGGGCCGCATCCATCTCATCTTGCTGACCGACGGCCAAATTGTTAGAGCGCGAAATCAGGTCCTGAAGAAAGGGGCGACCGCATTCGATCACCTGCGAAGCCCACACCAGCCTGCCGATGATCTGCTGTAAACTTTGCTTGCTGATGCGATCCTTGGCAGCAGCATCGTCCAGTTGCTCTAAAAGTTTCTCCACTTTCTCGTCTGAAAGCCGCTTCAGGCCCTTGACGGTGTCGAGCTCCACACCGAGAAACGTCATCCTTTGCGAAGGCCGCTGACACTTCGTCCAATTCACGGTGAAGCCCAGTCTGGTCATCAGCGACGTCAACACATTAAAGAAGGCCTCGCACTCGTTTTGCAAACCGCAAAAGGCAAAATCGTCCAGATAGGCCTCAGTATTGACGAAGCCGCGGTGCACCATCATCAACTTGACCGCCTCGCTGAGATGATAGAAAGCCGTGACGGAAGCAGCAGCACCAAATGGCAGGCGCGTGTCCACCATGTAGGTGTCGCAAGCATCGCTACCTAGCCGAAACTTCAAACTTTTGGTCGTCAGGATGGATCCCACATGAACGATAGGCTTCGCTTAGATCGACCTTGCACATAAAGTAATTCTTCTTAAGCCTCTTAGCAAAGTTCTGGACACAGGTGAAGCGCAGTCTCTGCTCGCTCTCGTAAGCGGAGTTGACAGACTTCCCTTGCGGCCGGCTGCAGTCATGGATTAAGCGAACGCCACCGTTGGACTTCGGCAGCGCACCAAGGGCGCTGACTATGCGAGGTTTGTCACCAGCAGCACAGAGACGATAACGACCGAGACGAAGCTCATTAGCAATCTGACGCGCAACTCTGTCATGGTGCTTAAAAACCGATGAGTAGTTTGCCACTTCAACCAGCTCGTTGCCATGCATCTGACGATTGGTGATGCGAAAGCCACTAGCAACGCCATCAAGGATAAAAGCCATCCGACCGGGCGGGAGATCCAGCTTGGACAACTCCGCCTGCCACTGGGCCAGATTGAGATCAGAGGATAAAACAGGAGGAATAAAATTCGCGCTATGATCGAGTCAGTGTTGCGGTTTCTCCTCACCGCTCGATTCGTCGCGGTGGAAGGCTGCCTCAGAGTGCGCCAGGCCGCATCTTCGGCAGCGATGCAGGAACCGACAGCTCTTGCGTTCGCACCCGCGTATCCTGTTGTAGTCGAAGCAAACCAGTTGATTGCGCTTCTGGGCACCACCCCCCGATTGCTGCTCCTGGGGAGCCATGAG
Source organism: Macrostomum lignano (assembly GCA_002269645.1). NCBI lineage: Eukaryota > Metazoa > Platyhelminthes > Macrostomidae > Macrostomum > Macrostomum lignano. The sequence goes on along the minus strand of NIVC01000486.1, from coordinate 397,143 downwards.
GTACGCCGCAACCAGACTCAGGTCCGAGCTGTGCGACTCCCACTTGCCATCAGACGTTTGGCTGAGCCGGCACTCGTCATCAAATCTCATCACACGGCTCTTGTCGAAGCCCAGGTCCAACAACTCGCCAATGCGTGCGGTGTACCTGAGATAGTCTCTGAGCTCTGCCACATCCAATCGACCATGCTGATCCAGTCTGACTAGACGCCCGTCAGTCAGCATCTGAAGCATCGCCTGCGCATTGCCCGTCACCCAATCGCCTAACGACAGCGCCTCGACCGCCACTTCTTTAGACTTACTCTGGCCTAGAAGACACTGCTTGCGCTTGCTGACGAAGTCAACGATTCGGTAGACGCTACTGGTACTTCTCCCTGAGGCTCCCATGTTCTCATGCTGCTGCCCAACTTCATGCTGCACACATCCAGTTAGGCAATTTAGCAACTCACCCGGTACATCACGTGCCTCAGAACGGCCGACCCGTAGCTGCGCGAACTCGGATTCCAGCTGCGCTTCTTCTTTGCGCAGCTTCAGCAGACGGATTCACTTCTCCGCCTCCAGCAGCTGTTCGTCCAGGCCGCCAGCCGCGCCAGACCCACCGTTCTCGACCTGTCGCCGATTTGGGGGGCTGCCCCCGCTGCTCGCTACCGCCGAGTTCTGCCCTGTAGCTCGCAGAATGGCCTGAACGTTCGTCAGCTCGTCACTCTCGACAGAGGTCTCCACGTCTTGAATATGGGCGCGAAGCCTTTGGACTAGTTTTGCTTTGTTGCCAGAGGTTGGCAAACCAAGCTCCTTTAGTTTCCCTCGCAGTGCTGGCACAGTTGTGGGGACGGAATCGGCTGACTGGCTACGGGTGCGGTTCATGACTCAGCAAAAGTTTCTATTTCTAAGTCAAAAAAATTCACTGCGAAAAGGCCAAGTGAGCCGCCAGTAGAGCGCGACGGGGGTTTAAAAACACCCCTGCCACCCAAGGGGGGGGGGCAGGCGGCGATGTACAATCAACGCGCTGGGCACTAAAGCCGGTTTGTGCACTTTCGCCGCACAAACCAGTCCAATTATTTTCTTGTTTGCTTGCTTGTTTTGATTGTTTTGATTGCTTGTGAAGTTGGTCATGGGATCGGGCGTGTACCTCGCGGTTAAGCTACTGGTTTTATACTAAGGTGTCGCGACTTTCCTGGTCATTTCTTTAGTTCACCTTCACTTGTCTCTGTTTACTGTTTTCTCTCTCTGTGTCTAGCTCAATCTTGTTATTCTTATCTCTCTCTCCCTTGCTGCCTTCTGATTGGTTCTCCATTCTCGCCTCTCTATTTAGTCGCGCACTCCATCCCTCTCTTTATTATCTGCAATTCAAACCCCCTAAGTTAATGTCTGGTATAATACTTGTTTGGGCCCTGCGCCCACTTACTGGCTTATCTTAGTACTCAATTTTCAACAGTATTCAACATCTAGTTAAACTTCTAGTTTTTAGTCTTATTTTCTCGACATAAGGATTTCTTAGTGGATTTTACTTCCTACTGATTCGAGATTTGGTAGTTCGCTGCCACCAGGTTCCTGCTGTTCCTAATTCTAGTAGTTAGATTTAAAGAAGCGAGTCAGGGCACCAATGAATTTTATAGTTAACTGGTTGATAAAATTGATATTAAAAAAAGAGGCTCAATCGTACAAAAGGTTGGTTACATTAGTTCCCTTAATTCCTATTCCCGTTAATGTGCTTGGGCAAGACTCCCGGTAGTTCAGAGGCAAGAGTAGAATGCATGAGGGGGCTTCTGGGACAAAATTTTTCACGTCCTCCATAATCCACCTAAATCCATCCATATTAACCCTGACAGAATCAGAAAAAAAGGGGTGTCGCACTTGCTCACAAAACATCCTCCATAATCCACCTAAATCCATCGATATTATCCCTGACAGAACCAGAAAAAAAGGGGGGCCGCACTCACTCACAAAACCTCCTCCATAATCCCATTAAAATCCATCCATATTATCCCTTACAGAATCAGAGCATAACAGGTGTCCACTAACACCATAGATAATAAAAACACTAGATGGGTCACTCGCCTATTTCATGAATAAGCTACTTTCAATTGGGCGTCTGTATAGAGTTTTTTGGATATTTTTGTGCACCAAGTAAAATTTTAATACTATATTTAGATTATGATGTAGACAAAAAGTTTTGACATTTCAGACCCTCATTTTTCAATCATTGAAGTTTATTACCGACGGAAAATGAAAAAAAATTAACAAAAATGTGGGCTTGGTTTAAACTTGTTATAATAGAGGCATGCGCATTGCACTTACATGTATATATATTTTGATGCACAGGGTCGTATCAACTTATCATGTATACACAGATTGAAAGAAGATTTCACAAAAGTAAATATTATACTCGTACATATAAAGCATTTGGGCAAGACAAAAGCATTATGAAAACAAAATTTTACTTTATAGTTTAAGCTAGCTATCCCGACAAGCTCATTCCATCAAAGCAAAGAGTGGCCACTCGCTCTTTCTCTGTGCAGTCTTGCAACTTTTTTCTCATCAGCTTCATGGTAACTTCACAAACGCCTTCTTCCTGAAAAAACAATCTGATGCGCCGCTTAATTGACGTCTCTGATGGAAATGGCATCTTCCACTGATCTCGCAGAAGTCGGTACGCGGCAGGACTTTTGTGATGCACTTGAATAGCAGAGCAGATGTCTTTGACAGCCCAACGCATGCCACGGTGGCGAGACTTTGTTTGCTTCATAGAGCTCTGCACTAGACGGTGGAGGGCGCTGCTGCTGCTGCTGCTGAACTTTCCAACCTGCGAGTCTTCGATTTTGCGCCGCAGCTTATCGATCGTCTTCTCCTGCCGACACAGCTTTCGTCGTAGGTTTCTAGCTACTTTGCTGGACGATGCATGCAGTCGTAGAAATGATGCAGAGCAAGACGCAGTTGGTTCTCGTGGAGCAGCGCTAGCTAAATCACCTGCCATTGAAGGAATCTGATCTGCTTCTGGAACTGCGTCTTCGACGTCAAAGCGCGACAGAACGGGTGGGTACGTATTATCAGCCGCATCGTCACTCCGAATTATTTCTAGTGGCTTCTCCCTGATTAGTCGTGGCAACACCAGCTCTCTGTCAGGAACAGCATCCCACCGTAGCCTTGTACTTCGGTCATGGTGTAGTCTTGGGCAATTGTATGCCTCGTCTGTAAAATGCAAGCTGCATACCTTCCACTTCATTTTCCACAGCTTCTCGAGTGAAATGGCTCGTAACTCCAGCATTGATTGCCACTTCAATGCTATGGACTGATTCTTCGGAAACTGATGCATGCGAATCGGGATGCCATCTTCGTTTACAGAGGTACTAGTGCTGGTACAAGTCGCCGCACAGCAATCTTCGCTTGTGTATTTCAACTCTTCGATATTTGCCAGCACTCGGTCTTCATGCGTTCTTCCTCCGGCAGCCATTTAGACAATTGTTTTTACTTGCTTAAATGAAAACGAATTTGCGCTCTAGCAAAGGAGAAAAGTCAAAATATATATACTCCTTGCTTTCGCTCTGATATCTAATAGGAAAGCCATGCTGAACCCCTACTAGTAAGCTTGATTTCGATGCTTGAAACTTTTGTCTATGGCTTAAACCATAGCACTGACGTGGGAGAACAAAAAATCGATAGTCTTGCGCGTTCATATGCCCAGAAGAAAGTAGGCTATTCAGACATCGAGCGAATTTGTATTAAGTGACCCATCTAGTGTTTTAGTACGAGTATCTGTGCTAACACCTGTTATGCTCACTGACACTGAAATAATCCACTGGCATCCACCCATAACATCTTCGAAACAATCAGAAGAGAATCTGCATTCTTCTCCCCATATTCAATCCGAAGCGGCGAAACCAGATCCCTAAGACTTTAAATTATCAGCGCAGGGTCCTTACCCTTTGAAAAAAATCTAAATTTTCTCTAAAAATGTTTCCAGCTGTCTCTCCAGGTTCTTATTATACTCAGCCTAATCCATTGTACAAATCCAAGTACCAATGCAAACTTGAATGCAGCGAGTACATGAGAAAATATTGGCCCGGCGTTGATATCAATGTCCCTAATATTAATCTAGCTCTCCAAAGACACTAGTTTCATAAGTATGGAGTAACCTACGTAAAAGATTACGACAGCTACTATACTTTGCAGAAATCATTAGGCAATTGCGCTAAAAATCTCAAGTCGAAACTCAGTAGTTGTCATGAGGGAAGTTCTGGGACATTAGAGATTAAATCCCCCATAGATCAACATCTAGTAAAATCTATCTATACATAATGCTCTTACATTTAAAATTAGCTATCCCAATGCAATACTTACAACCACTCATCTAAGGGGGATAACATCAGTCTACCACCCCCACCCCTCCCTAGGACAGCAAAAAAATCAACATAATCTAAGGGCGAAAAGTAGCGGTATTCTCACTTAAGTTACAGGACTTATAATTAATAGTATGCAGCCAAAAAACTGAAAGGCCAAAATCGTTTTCATTTTGGCCTCGCCCGAGGCCGAAATCGTTTGCATTCTGGCCTTCCCTCGAGACGGAATTCTTCCTCGGCTGGGCTCAGTTAAAGTGAAAATCTCTCTCCCCCACGCACGCTGCGCCCACACACATACACTCCCCTCTCCCCCACACACGCGACGCCCGCGCCCACAACCTCTCAGACTGGGGTACACATGAGCGCATTTTTTCATACCACTCTATACTCTATTCTCGGTAAGCATACTTAAAAGGGAACGCATTTTCTCACATTCTCTCAATGATCAACGTCAATACAAACTCTTCATTGAAATCAACACCCACCCCATCTTCAGTCTCAAACTGTAGCACAATCTCGTGAATCTCCTTATTACTCAATACAACTCTTTTCACTGGATTTGGTTTCTCTACCACCGTCTGTCCTCCAGCAACCGAGTTGGAGATGTTGTACAAAATATTCGTTCGCTTTCCCTTAAATACCCAATCAAGACTGAGATTAGTTCTGATTATAATATTCAAACCCTTTACAATGTCTGCAATATTGGGTGCTAAGAACAAACCGCTTACACTTTCCCGGGCCATTCTAACGGCCCCCGTTGCTTGAGTGGCGGGTGGGAAATGAAGCTCAGGTGGGATACGGATCTGAGGTGGGAGATGGGGTTGGGTCCGCGCCGTGGATTCTGCCTTATAAACTTTCTTCTCGAATTCCAGTTCCCTATACCAAGTGTCATCTTTAAACTCAACCTCCGCATCTTTGTGAACTTGCATGACCACTCTCATTACAGTGAGATCATAGGTTAGTTTGACAGGGAACAGTTTCTTCTCTGGCTTACTCGCATCAGGTGTCTCAAAATGGCCTCTTTTAGTAAAGACGTTTTCTAGAAAGTAATTGTAGGTATCCACACTGCGTGCTCACAGGGAATACCACAGGGTCTGCTGCTGCACCTTTCCATTTGTAATGAAACTTATTATTTGCTGCCGTCACATTGGGAACGTTTGACCAACCAGTGAAGTCGTTAAGATAGACATGGTAATTAGCGCCTGGATCCAGGCGAATCGCCTGCTCTAATTTTTCAACAAACATCCCGTTTGAGTCATTAATTCGCCCGGTTATTGTAATAGGAATGCTCTCCTTAGAGTGTGAAACAATGTTGTTTAGTCTTTCGGCTATAGCTTCCATTTTTTGTCCTAAAAAATATTTAAACTTTACTGGATGAATTGTTGATCATGTTAAGCTTCACCTTCCTCTCAAATGCATAGATAATGTACAGGTCCACGGGTGTTGCGGTAGTCCTCTCAATGTTAGTCACGATATTCACAGGGCTATTATCAGTAGGCATTTGTCTGGCAGACACATCAGCGCCAAACATCGGATATAGAGTTCCATATTGAAGAGCAGTGATAGCAATTCCATTGTTCTCTTTCACAGCCAAGTCGACCAACTCGCTGTAAAATTTGCTAATCTTGTTCTGACTGAAATCTCCATTTTGTGGCAGTGCAGGGTGTTGTGTCGTGACTAGGAGCCCGTAAAAGGGCCGTTCGTCTAACTAACCTTTTCTTACTTTTTCTTACTACTCTACTTCAAGTAGTGCAGTTAATAAATTATTCGTATATTGTATTGTGAAACGTATTTTTAACCACGTGACATTTTGGCGGTTGAATTTATCGATCGTGTAACAATTTACTCCTAAATATCAAATATAAGCGCGGGTTGCCCTAAGTGGAGCTCGTACCTTTTTTCCGGCAAGTCTTACCTGCCACGTACTCGTGTTTCCTGTGTTAGTCTGTTGAGACACCACACAGGGTAAAAGATTATCACTGATTTCATGCTGAATGGACCGCACGTCTCCATGCATGTAGCGTATAATGCTATTTGGGTTTCTCATGTTAATAATAATATACCTTGGATTGCTGCATGATCCCTCTTTAATGCAGATGTTTAATGCAGATGTTTGTTCTAGTTTCGTTTCGCTCATCTCGACACATGTAGGCCGTGTATGCAACATCAATGTCCTTCTCTATTGCCTTGAGATAATCAGCTTTTAGTGCAGTCTTTGGCTCAATGACTTCCAAATACAGCTCGATTCCGGTTAGCTTCACCTCCATCCTTGTGTGGTCCGCCCCAGTCCACAACACTCTACTGCGATCATCTCTAGTCATCCTAAAGGTGTAGCTAAAGTTACTAGTCAATCGATTAAATGTATTACAGAATCCACTCATGAATCTCAGTGGTACAAATACATCAACAGACCGATACAGCGGGTTCTTAGCAGCATCATCAACACCTTGCAATGCATAGTTGTATCTCTTCTTCCTCTTTTTATAGCCACTGTCATTGATGTCTCCTTCTTTTTCATCTGCAATAAAACCCGCACCACTTCCCAACTGAATAAAATCAGGATTCTCGATCAAACAATGAGCGTCATAGACAATTCCAAAGTTGGCGATTCGCTCCAACTCTGTGCTCCCATTTGATACACTAAACTCCTTGAACATGTACGCCCAAAAGTTACTGATCAGAGCCACATCCGCATCATGCTTGTCAACGTTAGCACGAGCCGCATCCGCACCACCCTTTGTCTTGAATTGAAATGTCATATGGAAGCCGCTCTTAAGACTGTGCACACTAACCAAAGACGAACATCCATTGTATGTTAAATGTCAATGTTTGACCAGGACCAAGATTAGTTTCATTCTGATTTTCCTGACTGGGAATTCTTACCTGAGTCGCTTTGATTGTGCTATCATCACTCAAAATAGGCTTGTTAATTTTGTAGAAAACTGGTGTCAGCGGGTTGCTCATTTTTTTAACTAAAAATAAAATAAAATAAGAAATGAAGCGAAAAAGTACACAGCAGATATCTGAATTGGAGAAGCTAGCACAAGCAGAGAAACGAGTTACCGGGCTAATAAATAAGGAGCAACAATTCTACAATGAGTTTGTCCAAGCAGCCACAGAGTTTCACAAACCTGGGTATGGAGAAGCTAAGAAAAATATTGATCAGGTTAAAGAAACTATCGACGACATACAGGAAACCCAGGTGCAAAAGGCTTTGGGCAAAATTCCAGAAGCACCGCAGATACAGCCGCAATCACATCAACAACTGCAATTACAGCAATTACAACCACAACAACAGCAACTAAAAGTGACAGATAACATTTTTGGACCAGTAAAGCGTGTAGAACATGATGGGAAAATGTATTTGGAATAAGTATGTGGAGAAAAATATTTATAATGAACCGGTGGAATATTATATCGACATAAATAAGAAACATATTGCTGTTGTCAAAGGCTCAGAAACTAAGAGCATTCCTTTCACAGAAACCTTACTGAATTTTATGACCAAGAACCAAGAGAGAATCTCGGACAAACAGCTAAAGAACTATAGAGATCTAGTGACTTTTGCTCTTGCTAGAGATATAGAAATACTAAAGGCCCCAGAAGTCCTGAGACTTATGTATGATAACGGTGTCAACCTTAACTAGATTCAAAAAGTACAAACACTTTAAACAATGGTTCGATTTGCCAGATCAGGCGGAAGTCATAAAATATCTAGAACAACAACAGCAACCGCCACAACAGCAGCAACATTCCACAGAAGAACAAGTACTCAGGCAACTCGAGCAGTTAGACTTACACCCTTTGAAAGTAGCTGAATATAAGAAACAAAACCCAACAGACTGGCAACACTTAGAACAACACTCTCCAGATCGAATGAATAAAATCAATCAAAGAGTTTTCACACCTCAACAAAGACAAGCGCCACATGACAGTTCCATCTCTGAAAGTGAGCAGTCTTTTGCATCACCTCCCCAGCAGCTTCAAGCCCAACCAACTCCACAACCCCAAGACCAACCACCTTCAACTGGAAAAGGCATGCCTGAATTCTACATGCGGTTAGCTGTTCTTCTAGGAGCGGCAAAGACTGGAATGAAAGATGAGAATAGAAAAGAGTTTGTTCACATCCTAGACAAAATGCTTGAGAGAAAATACATCGATAAGAGGGCGAGAGAGCTTTTGCTTTCACGGTTTAACAAAAAATAAATTTCTATTAAAAAAAATGCCGATTATTTTTGAGAAAGACGTGGACAAATACTATGACAAAGAGGAACTTAATCTTATTAAACGCGGATCTGGACTTTTCCCTGCAGGCCACTATCCAAGGAAAGAGCGCTCAGGGAACGGTCTTGCCGATTTGATCGCTCAGGGGGCCAAGATTTTTAAGGTCTGTCGTGTCGTGGCTGGCTAGCCAAACTTGAGCCGCAAATGGGCGAGAGGTTGTTATTTATTGTAGTTGGCATTGCACATAGATGTACATGCAGATACGAGTAAAGCATCAGCTAATAGATTAGACGGTTAGGCATAAGCGTACATTGACAGACAGAGCAGGCGGGGAGAGAGCAAGCAGTCCTAAACTCAGCGCCAATAACAATTGGGGTGCAGCCCCACACTGCGCACTTCAAGTCAAGTCACGATACAACATCCCCTCATCACCAACGAGGAGACAGTCGGTCTGGGGCGACCCCTTTGGTCGACCTGCAGCTTCGTCGGGGCTCCGGTGTAGCTTCAGCGGCCTGCTGCGGTGGTGCCGCTGCGTCTGGCCGCTGGCTATCAGGTTCCGGGTTCCGGCCGCCTTCGTCAGGGTTCCGGCCGCCTTCGTCAGGGTTCCGGTCGCCGTCGTCAGGGCTCCGGCCGGCATCGTCAGGGTCCCGGCCGCTGTCGTCAGTGTTGTCCGTAACTTCCGCCCGGCTTGGACTCGGACGCAAGCGCAGCTGATCCCGGTGTGCCAGCACAGGCCTGTCATCCTTGTCCCGGGTGACCACGGCCGTGTTGTGGCCGGCCTGTACCACAAAGCGGACGGTCTCAGCCAGCCCCCCCCCCGGTCGCGACTGGTAGACGAGCGGCGCATCGGTGTCGAATTGGAGGGTCAGCGGACTTCGCAGCTGTCGCCCCATAAGCGCAGATGGACTGCCACGCCCGTCGCCCCGCGGAGTGGCCCGGTAGTTAAGCAGCAGCTTGGCGAGGTACGCGTCGAACCGGCCCTGGTGCACGGCGAAGGCCCGCAGCCCCTTCTTGACGGTCTGGACCATGCGCTCGGCGCACCCGTTTGACTGCGGATGATACGGCGGCGAGTGCATCGGCGAGCAGCCGATCTTCTTGAGCCACTCGTGCAGCTGCTGGTCACGGAACTCCGGAGCATTGTCCGCCACCAAGGTATGCGGCACACCCAGGCGGGAGAAAATCAGGCGGAGTACCTTGATGACCGTCGTCGCGCTCTTGTCGGCAACAGGCACCGCTTCCGGCCAGCCGGAGAAGGCGTCCACCACAATGAGCAGCAGGCCGAAGCCGGGAACGTGAGCATGGTCCATGTGCACGCGTCTCCAGGGACCATCTTCAGCCGGCCAGGTGTGGCACGTTCTGGCAGGCATTGGACGGATCTCCGCGCATCGCTGGCATTGCTTGACGAAGTTTTCGACGTCCTCGCAGTGACCCGGCCACCAGGCTTCCAGCTTGAGTCGATTTCTTGTCGCTAGGGCACCGCAGTGCGAGTCGCCGTGAGCCGCTCGCAGCACGTCTTGCCGCAGCCGGCTAGGCGGGACCACCAGGTCTCTCAGGCAGACGACGCCATTCTCCACTGAGAGCTGCTGGCGGACGGCTTTATACGGTCGCTCCGCTGCCGAGCAGTTGTTCCACGCATTGCTGCGGATCCTGCACTTGACGCTGGCGAGCACCGGGTCATTGTCAGTGGCGTCTCTGATCTGCTCCAGCTTGAGCACCTCCGTCTCTGTCCAGTGAACGAAGCTTTCCTGGCAATCGTCTCCATCGCCTTCCTCCTTGAATTCAATTCGAGACAGCGCGTCGACATGCGGGATGCAGCTGCCCTTGATGTACGAGATTTCGTAGTCGAAGGCCGACAGCTGCAACGCCCAGCGCATGATCCTAGCCGATGTGACTTTTGGAAGCTCCCGAGACGGACTAAAAATGAACTCCAATGGTTGATGATCGCACTGGAGCACAAACTTGCTGCCGAGAAGAAAGTGTCTGGCTCTCTGAGTGGCCCACACCACAGCCAGGGCCTCTCGCTCGATATTCGAGTAATTTCTCTCAGCCGGTGTCAGCCGTCTTGACAGGTACATCACTGGGTGCTCGTCCTGAGAGAGGATTGCTGCTATGGCCTTTTCGCTGGCGTCAGTAGTCAGAGTTGTGCGCTTTCTTGCATCGAAGATTCGGACCACTGGGGAAGCTGCAAGCGCCTGCTTGAGCTCGTCAAACGCTTTCTGCTGCCGAGGTCCCCAATGGAACGCGACTTTCTTGCTCCGCAGCTCGGTCAGCGGCTCGGTCTTCTCCGAGTAGGACTTGATGTAGCGCGAGTAGTACACCGTCATTCCTAGAAACGATTCGAGTTCCTTTTTGCTCGCCGGGGTGCTCACGCCGAGGATTTTCTCCACCAGCTTCCGATCAGGGCGCACGCCGTCAGCCGCGATGCGGTAGCCAAGGAAACTGATTTCCGTGCTGCGGAAAACGCACTTTTTTTCGTTGATTGACATGCCGGCATCAGAAAGCGCTCTCAGCAGGTCCCGGACTTTGCTGTCCAATTCGTCCGCTGTGGTGGCGCCAACGCACATGTCGTCTTGGTAGATCACCAGGTTGCTGACCGCACCGCCGACCGTTGCCTCCATGGCAGCCTGGCCGTCTTCACCCCGTATGGCATGCGCGTCCATCTGAGCAGGCCTAGGGGCGTGTTGATGGTGAGTATTTCTCTGGAGGCCTCGTCTAGCTCAATCTGGTTGTAGGCATTTGTTAAGTCTACAATTGCGAAGTGCTTCATACCTGCCAGGGCACTGAAGGCTTGCTCGATGTTGGGCAGTGGGTAGGCGTCAGAGCAGATCTTCGGGTTCACCCCGACCTTGTAGTCGGAGCAGATTCTCAGGTCTCCGTCGGCCTTGCGCACCACCACAATGGGCGATGCCCAACTGCTGCCGCCTGGCGGCACGGGCTCGAGGATCCCGGCGTCGATCATCGTCCGCAGCTTAGCCACCACCAGCGGCTTGAGATGAATCGGGAGCGGCCGGGCATCGAAGAAGCTGGGCTGAGCGTTCTCCCTGAGCAGGACCCGAGCACGGAAACCTTTGAGCTTGCCTAGCGGTTTGCTGCTGCGCTCCACTTGATTGACAGTCGCTGTGTCCAGCTTGAAGTCCAGCACGTCTGTTCCGATGAGGCCGTGCTCCTTTGTGCATTCGGTGACCGTCACATCCGCACAGGCGATTTGTCTCCCGACTTCGATGAGCGCCGTGAAGCATCCTCTAGTTCTGATGACCGTTCCGTCAAATTGTCGCAGTCTCAGCTTGGACTTTCGTAGCTTGGGCTCACCGAGGCTCCTCCAGAAGTTTATCGGAATGATGCTCGCACCGGATCCAGAGTCGAGCTGCATTTTGAACGGCTTGCCTTCAATGAGCACAGTTTTTATGCTGCCGCTTCCGCTCTCGTTGCCGACGATGGTGTAGATGCCTGCCTGCTCACACTCACTCGTGTCGATTTCATGGGCAGGTGCAACCGACTTGGACTTGGCGCTGCTCCTGCAGACTGCAGCAAAGTGGTTCCTGCGGTGGCACTTGTTACAGGTCTTCCCGAATGCAGGGCATTTGCCTGGCTGGTGCTGCAGACCACACGACCTGCACTGAGCACCGCTATTGCGGTTCCTGTCGATGCTGGCAACTGGTGTCGAACTCTCAGCCGTCTCGGAGCTTCTGCTAGGCTCTCGGGCTTCAGCAGATCGGTCGCTTGAGCTGTAGCTCTGGTTGAGCTCTAACTGCTGGATGTACTGCAGACACGTGTCCAGAGTCACTGGATTCTCAGAGCTCTGAATGTGCTCAAGGGTTTTAGTCCGCTGGCTGTGGTCGCACAAGCCGCTGATCAGCAGTGTTTGGATCAAGTCATCCTCGGCTGACTGTTTGCAGTCTTTTTCGTTGAGCTTGTCAAACTCACAGTGCTTTGCCGCGTCTCTCAAGCGCTCCGCGAACTGCTGGGCCGACTCTGTTGACAGCTGCCGCTGGGACATGAACCTTGTGCGCTCTGCAATCACCAGTTTCTTTTTGGGCTGGAGTCGCCCAATGATCATTTTCTTGATGTCCTTGAAGGTCATATCCTCAATGTTTTTCGGCTTTGCCATGATAGAGACGGATCGGACTGCATTGATTCCTGCTCGAGCAAGGAAGAGGTCTGTCACCTGCTTCTCTTCGTTTGTATCTTGCAGTTTTTTGTGCCTGCACAGTGCTTCAAAACTTTGCAGCCAGGCCTCAGCCATGGCTGGATCATTGAGAGGTAATTCACTGGCTGCTTGCGACGCCATTGTCGTGTCGTGGCTGGCTAGCCAAACTTGAGCCGCAAATGGGCGAGAGGTTGTTATTTATTGTAGTTGGCATTGCACATAGATGTACATGCAGATACGAGTAAAGCATCAGCTAATAGATTAGACGGTTAGGCATAAGCGTACATTGACAGACAGAGCAGGCGGGGAGAGAGCAAGCAGTCCTAAACTCAGCGCCAATAACAATTGGGGTGCAGCCCCACACTGCGCACTTCAAGTCAAGTCACGATACAACAAGGTCATTGGAGAGAACAAAGAGAACATCAAGAACGTTGCCGAAGCGGCTGGCAGTGTAGTCACAGCAGCCAAGAAGATTAAAGATACGGTTCATGAAACCCAGAAATCAATACCAGATATTAAACCCATTGCACCGAGTGCAGATAGTGTCGATCCAGCCATCTACGCGAAGATGAGAGCTGAATATAAGAAAAGAGGCGGTTTTAAATTTGACTAATTTGGTGCACCCTGACGGTAGAAGAGGTGTGAGGGTGTAGGACTAGTCGGATGTAGGACTAGTCGAAAAAGACACACACACAACCCGAAAGACACACACATCCCGCAAAGAGACACACACATACACATACTGAAAAAAGACACACGCGTCCTAAATACTTCGGGATGTCATAAGTAATGTCACTGCAGGCCTCTTCTAAAATATGTAGGCACATGGACTTGTGGGTAGTGTAGCTGCAAAGAATACTTAGTGAAGCAATACCAGTGCATTTGAGACGTGCATAGGTTGTTTATGGCCCAAGCTATCGCAAGAATACGCCAAGCAGATTTAGCAAGTGCAACGCGATGAAAACTCGTCTATGCAGCGAACAAAAATAACCATGAATCTCGACAAGACGCCTGCACCAAGCAGATCCGCAAGGTGTTCAGTAGCCGGGGCTTGAATGACATCCTAAACTGCCTGGTTGCTGAGGATGAAAGCTGGCTCCACCTGGATGGCAAGGGCAGCAAGGCAGACAATCGCTGCTGGCTGGGAGCTGGGGTCTGCTGCCGACCGTAACCACGAGGTCCGTCTCGGACAAGAAGACCATGCTGCACTGGTGGCCTTTACGCCAAACAAAGATGTCTCATCGAGGGTCAAACGTCAAGTTCGATTGTCAGTAGTTTTTATTCGCTTTTGCCCGGCACACTAGGGTCCTTTGGCGCACTCTTCGGTCGAATCCATGTCTCCTGGACGAGGTTCTATGGCAGGTGGACACCGCACGGTCGCACACCTGTAAGCCTGTTTCGGATTTTCTACCTGCACGGCGAGTGAATCTGCTCTGACAGTCCCTACAGCCCGGACCTCAACTTGTGCGACAGATTTCTGTTCAAATGGCTAAAGGCTGACTTTTCCAAGAAGAGTTTCGCAAATCATGAAGAGGTCAAACAGGCCGCGTTGCACTGGTTATGGCTGTTGGATTAAAAACACCTGCAGGCTGAGGTGGACAAGCTGTATGAGCACTGCCAGAGAGTGATTGATATTGGGGGACTATATTGTTGAGTGGCACTGTTTTGTTCATCTGCGATTGCAAGTTCGTCTGTTTTCACGTCAGTGACATAACTTTGGACACACCCGAAGTACACAAGTTTGAAGAAAAAGTTTTTTTTTACTTAAAAAATGGACTTTACAAACGACTTTCATCCCCACTGGACACGCAATCAGATAAAATTTGCTCACAACGAGATAATTCCAGGGCACTTCCGATGCATTGTTGTTGGCTCATCTGGGTCAGGGAAAACCTTCAGAGTTTTTAACATGCTCCTCAGACCTGGATTCCTCGATTATGACACACTACATATCTATTCACCCACTCTGTATCAAGATGAGTATAAAATGCTAGTAGCGGGCCTACAGAACAAACTCAACAAGGAAGATATTATTCAATGTTTTAGATATCAAAAAGACCTCAACAGCAACCCGGAAGTTGTAGCCACTGAATACGCAAAGCACATCCCAGACAATGAAAAATGGCAAAACATTAAAGTTTTCACTTATGGAGATCCACAGATAGATCCTAAAACTAAACTCTTACCTCAACCTGATGAACTAGAAAAGGGGAGAAAGCACCTGATTGTCTTCGATGACTGCATGACCGGTCCCCAGAAACAGATAGAAAATTATTTTACCCGGGGTAGACACAATAACTGCAATGTTATTTACATTGCCCAAAACTGGTTTGAACTGCCAAATAAAACAATTAGAGGTAACTGTAATTTGATTCTCCTTTTCCCAACCATACCACAGGCCAGGATCGACTGACACGATTTTATAATGAGGTCATTGCCCCAGCTCAGCTCACATTACATATCCAGCTAAGAATTCTAACAGAACAATATCAGAGGAGGAATTTGTTAACATATGCTATGAAAAGTAGAACCAACCCTATCAGTTTGTCATGATTAATAAGGAGAAAAGAATTTTACTTTAATTTTTCATTCAAAAAAATGTCAGTAAATTTTGCAGGTGAGTCAACTACAGGCAACAGCACTCTCACAACTTCCTTCCTTGACAGGCGATATATATCAACAGCGACGAAGAGATCCCAGAGATCAAACTGAATCAAAACAGACTGAAGGCCCTAGAGCGCTCCATGCACCAGTTGCAAATAAACATGGAAGATCTCAGGCTTAAAGTAGCTAGGCAGAAGTTTGAAAGTGATAAGCTTTATGTGCAGTTTGATCACAGCACTAATGAACTAAGGTCAGAAATAACTTCGGCAGTCTCGCAAATCAATGGGTTAGCATCGACAGTTAATCTTCTGGGAAATTCCACTGATAGACGGATGAGTATTCTTGAAGAAGGAGTTTTCACAAACACAGTTAAAGTGAGGAATTTAGAAGAGTTCATGAACCAGTCAACAGCGTTGCATGATAGAATTAAAGAAAACGTCGCAACCAACACAGTTAAAGTCAATAATTTAGAAGAGTTCATGAACCAGTCAACAGCGTTGCATGATAGAATTAAAAGAGACTTGAAGCATTAGAGAGAAACGATGTATCACACAGTAGCTATCTAAATGGAATGTATAGCTCTTGGGGTAAAATAATAAGGAGGCTTAATCGCCTGGAGAGAGCACTCAATCTTCGTGATATTGCTATTGATGAAGCAGAATCTACTGCTCGTCCGGTCATTACTGCAGATGAAATTATCAAAAAGAAAACAGATCTTTTTCAAAACAACAGATCTTTCAACCGGGTAGTTTTGTAATTTTTTATTTTTTTTCTAGAGAAAAAAATGGCCCAACAAAATTCTCTATACGATCAGTCTCAATACGCTGAACCTAAAATACCGACAGCACCAAACCCAACAGCACCAAACCCAATGGCACCGAATGCTCCCACAGCACCTAGTGCACCTCAATATGAGCAGCAAAAACTCTACCCCATCATTTCATGTAACTCTCAGCAGTTTCGACTGGTAGAGATTAAAAAAATGCGAGATGATCTTGAAAAACAGATTTTTCACAACACAAAGAAAATTAAGCGCTACAATGCTCACTGTAGATATTTTGATTACAGTAATATTACTCTCGGATCTGTGTCTGTTCTAACTGGGTCTGCTGCAGCTGTCTCAGTGTTGCCGGCCATTACAATTCCAATCGCAATCCCGCTCGGCTCAGTAGGTGCAGCATGTGGACTTATTTCAGCAATTACTGGAGCATTAGCGCGAAACAGGCGAAAAAAACTAAAGCAGCTACAGAAGCAAGTAAAAGAGAAAAGGGTGCACACATCAATCATAGGGTACATTTCAAGGGCAATAGACGATAAGTTCATTTCAGAGGATGAGTTCAAAACCATTCAGGATCTTTATGAACAATCAATTCGAATGAACTTGAACATGGTTGGTACTGATGACATGAGTCAGCTGAGAAATGAACTCGAGAACGTTCTTCAACATTATGCGGAAAGAAGGACGACGAGAAATTCGGCAAGGACGACGAGAAATGCACAATGAACCCTTATGAAACACAGCCTAGAATAATTTCCTTGTAGGTCTTTCGTGTTTTGGTCATTGCATACAAAACAGTCATGCACAGCTCACCGCAAATATCACTGCTAAGACCTTGGAGAATAAGTCTGAGTGGTAAATTTTTTTATTACTTTTGCCCTTCATATAATTTCTTAGCTCTTCTGGTACTGCCGTCCCATAGCTATCGAAGTAATAACACTTGTGCTTGCGATCGGGATCAATCACCCAGCAAACCCAATGAGATCCTGGCTTATCGGTGGTGTCGAAGTTCATGATGCCGCATTCTTTTCTTAGAGGAAAATCAGGCAGTGTCCCTCATAAATATTCCTCTAAAGTTTGGGATATCCAGTTCATTAGCCAAATCTTCAAGAAAGTTATTTATCGTCATTTTTATGCCATTTTTATGAGGTTTATTAAACTTTCTCTTAAACCTAAACCTAAACTCCACCTAAACCTAAACTCCAGTGCCCGAACCTAATCTCCACCTCCTAAACCCAACTTCCACCTCCTAAACCCAACTTCCACCTCCTAAACCTATTCTCCATTGCCGGAACGGTAGACTGTTAATGTTGTCATCAAAAATGAATCTCTTGTTATCTGCACCTGACAGTCCAATCTTCTTTTGCTGAATTGTGTGAATAATATGGTTTATGAATAATATGGTTATGGCCTGTGAGCTGGAGTCGCCGACGGCGCAGTGGATCGCTTGGACGTGGCAGGCCAGCGCGGACGCTCTCGTCAGCTCGAAAGGCCGCACGGAGCAGCCCTGAGTGCACCGAGTCCAGCTGTAGCTCTAGAGTAGCTGTCAGCGTCCACATTTTGGCGCTTAATTGTTTGATAAGTTGGACAATTATTTAGTTCGATAATGTAACTGTTGCTCTCCGTCTAATGCATCGCCGCTGTAGTTCTTGCCAAGGTGAGAATTGATGTTTATTTCGTTCTGGGGAAACCTACACACGCGAATGGTTAAACTGGGTGCGCGTGATTACGTACATGTATGTTGTATATGTTGATGCTTGCCATGTGACACGCGGCAGTCAAACAATATTGCTATTAGCAGTTGCAAATCTCAATAAAGCGATAATTAACAATTAGTAGCTAATCAAGCATTCCAACTTTCCAAGCAAATGGACTGCTACCTCTAGTTAGTTATCAGGGTTAGAGAGCTGTGATTCACTCCGCGGTCAACAGCTGCATGCAGAACCAAGCAAGAAGAGAGAGCAGCAAAGTGAGCGTATGTGTGTTGCCTGAGCAGGGCAACACAAGGGCAAACTGAAATATTGGAAAGACGATCCCCCATGCAACAATAAAGGACCATGAGGCTCAATTGAATCTAGCCCCAGTCATACAACTACTGGAGAAGGATATGCTGGCTATATCAGGTATATATAAGGTATAGCTATATCAAGTTAAACCTAGGCCTATTATTTCAATGTGACAACTTCAGTGCCAGATTGACTCAATATGACATTAGTACTCGTAAACCAATGAAGGAACTAGAAGTTGGAGCACTAATTGGACTAAGACTAAAGCTCAAAGGTCTTAGATGGACTATGTGAAGCTGTTTATAAGATTTGATAGGATATTTCTATTGTCATTGCTGGTAACATTGCTGCTGGCTTTATATACATTTAGCAACATTTATATTTACAAGTAATTTAAATTAAGTACAATGTTAAATTATAAAGCCAAATTATTTGCATTTTGCATTTCAAGTTGATGTGGGTTAAAACATCTAAAAAGTCAATGACTAAGATTTTTCTATTTGAACTAATGTATTATAGGCCTATTATTTAGGATAGAACTTTAATGAATATAGAGAATTAAAAAAGTCCTTATAAAACAGGAGACTCTAAAAATATTGGATGAAATTTGTGTAAATAGGATAAAAGATGGAAAAATTATTATGAGAATGGGAGTAAAAGAAAAGCAATATGCCTATTTTAATGTTTCAGCTGATGATTGTTCTTTACTTACAGAGCTTTAAAAACATGGTTAAAAGTCAAAACTCTAACAGTTAGGCTAGCTAACTGTAACTTAAGTAAAAAAGTTAAACCAGAAAGCAGCATTAAAGTCCAGTAAAAATTAATGAATATCGCTGCAGTTTGGAAAAATTCTACTCAAAGCAGCTGAGTCAGAGTACTCAGCATCTGAGAACTCAAAACCAGGTGCACAAACACATGAAAAGAGTGCATAGGCGTCTTCAGCAGCAGAATCACAATGTACAGTAAACCAAGTTTTTGCAGGCACAGTAAAACATAAAGTATACTGCCGTGTGCCACTGTTATTGTGAGCCACTCGATTCAATTCACCAAAAAAGACTTGACTATGGTTTCCATCAGGTGAAATCAAATCCATTGTAGCTGTTGAAGTGCCTCCAAGATAGGACCAGGTTTCGTCCTGAAGCAGCTTGTGCCAACGGCTAAATTGCGAGCTGGTTATTAGATAGTAGATGTTTGTGCTTGTAGCATGGATAGAATCAGCGAAAGACACAGTATTATGACTTCGGAACATTTCCTTGTAGAATCCTCCTTCCATTGGTAATGGTTGAAGACCGAGTGCTTCAACTATGCGAAGAACAGGACTTGGTAGCGATAGGCCTATTGAAGCCATAACTGAGAAGAGTTTATTAACGCAAAGATGCAATCAATGGTAGCTATTTCTAATGCTCTAATCTGGATTTTTATGTTTTGTCTGTACTTGTGTGCTTATATAAAGCAAAGAGCTTCAAAGAGCTAAAATGAGCTAATACTGAATTCTGGAAATCAGCAAGCTTCCTCGTCGATTCGAGTTTTTTTAGTTTACTATTGATACCGAATGTCAATCAGCAAGAATAACTGCTTGTAAGTTTTATAATATGTCTTGAAAGAATTTTTTAGTGAAGTACAAGCTTTTATATAAACTTAGGTCGACTCAGAATAAATATTTATTATAATTTTGCATTCACAATTTTAACTAGGCCTTCTAACTATTTATAGGAAACAAATTTGCAATGGCGTACCTGCGCATGTGCAGTGCGGCATGTTATATTGTTGTTTAATACTTTTTCTGTGTCAACACTCAACAGTGGCGTACTAGTATGATTTAATGTAATAATAATAATACAAAACTTTGGCAATCTTCAAGTTTCGTTCGTTTAATTATTTCCGGAATTATTTTCGCCCTCTATTCAAGGGTGGTGGGGGGTGGGTGTTGGAATTAAACGAACGAAACTTGAAGAATGCCAAAACTTGAAAAATGCACAATATTCTATTGTGTTGCACCAGAAATTACCAATATCTTAGCCATTTTTGGTTCTAAGGCCTAGCTAGGTCTCTAGGATTTCTAACAATCAAAACGCCACAATTGTCAAAATCCAAAATGGGCTATTATTAAATAAGAAAAATACTTACCTATTAAGTGCTATGAGTTGCCATAATACTTTATTACCTTAATTTAGCTCTAATGGACCTATGCCATGTCTTCTTTATTTAGGGCTAAATATGTTCAGGATTTATATAGCCTAGGTGGCTAGGCCTAATATATTTCTTAAATTAATCTTGTCAGGTACAAAATTGGTAATAGTTCTATACATTACATCTTGGCCACGCTCCCAAACCTGTTACATGGTATATCAGAAAAATGACCCTCTATGCCATTAATTCAAGTTTATACCAGAAAAAATATTGCATATGATATGTATCATGATCATGTATACCAGAACAAAATTGCAATACTATGCCAAATTTTAACTAAAATTTTAGGTCTGGAAATTTAGATTTTAGCTCAAAATTTACATTAGAGCCTATATTAATTCAGAAATTAATTTACTTACATTTAGAAAAATGATGCAACTATAGACCATAGTCTAATGACTCTAGCTCTAGCCTTATTGAATTGAAATAGGCCTAAATTTTCAAATATAGCAATCAGCCAAGATGCACAAATATTTTAGCTATGGCATGCCATTCTGAATTTTACTTTTTATCTTTTTTCATCTTTTTGTATTAGAGTTTCATCAGAGTTTCATCTTTGATGCTTGATACTTCAATAAAGTCGCAAAAATGATTGGACCATGTGTTCTTGCATTTACTGGCATTCTGTTGATCTGCACTAGTATTGAATTGCTCTGGGGTAGAGGTGAGATGAATTGAGCCATGAGTAGATGGCCGAAGTGGGCTTGCTTGTAATGCCACTATAAAGTCTGAAGGCTGCAATTTAAGCTGAGCAAGAAAAATATGTGAGGCCCAAACTGGCCAAGTTAGCAAAATATACATAGGAAGTTCTAAGTGTCAAGCAAACAATATCAATAAGATGTACATAAATCATACAACCCTAGATGTATATTTATGATAGAATATAACTAACTCACTCACTTTGTTAGAACAAATCAATAAACAATATTGCAAGGCAATTACAGTTAGTATACTTTAAAAAAATTAAAGTCTAGTAAGCCTATCTATCTATACCATATACCATAGATATTAAACTTTTCACAAGGATCAGTTCCAGAACCAGAATAATTCTAATTCCAGAACCAGAATCAGTAGGAAAATGAAAATTATCAATTTTTTCTAATTCTTCTACCTATATTACTTCTCAAAAGATAAAAATATTGTTATATAAAATATGGGTTATATTTTTGAGTTTTCAGTACTCTTTTTGAAATTTTAAAAATGTTATTGCAAATTCCTCCTGTTGTTTCCATAAAAATATGACAACAAATGGAGAAAATTTCTCTAACTGAATTCTAGAATTGGATCACAGTTTTAGAACTAGTTCTAAAAATAGAAAAACCCCTATTAGAATTTTTGCACAAACTGCTCAGATATTTACAAAAAGCTTTCTGCTTAAAATTGTGTCAAGCCAAAAACTTAGCTCTAAAAAGTGTACAAAACAAAAAATGTACTCTATGAAAAAAAACTACCATGTTTTCTAAAAAAAATTATTTGACTTTTATACAATGTGTATATGCCATTAAAAAGTAAAATTGATGTTTTTAAATAACTTCATATTTTTAAGTGTTATCAACTTGTTGCAAACTATTACAGTAATAAAACTTGTTATACTATATAAAATATTCTGGGGAATTCTGAAATCTTCAATTATTATCTCTAACTTTTCTTGCTGTACTGCACTAT
Organism: Macrostomum lignano; assembly: GCA_002269645.1. Lineage (NCBI taxonomy): Eukaryota > Metazoa > Platyhelminthes > Macrostomidae > Macrostomum > Macrostomum lignano. Next base: position 375,195 of record NIVC01000486.1, on the reverse strand, counting down.
GCTGTGCCATGACCTGACTGCAACTAACCAGGGGCTACAGAGTAGCCTCTTGTAGTTCCAATGGAATTGGTTTTAAAAAATCAACATGATAGAATGATCCTAAATTTTATATCGCTAATTTCCAGGCATCAAACAGTTCCCAACAGCAGCAGCAGCAGCTGGCCCAGCAGGCTGAGCAGCAGCGCCAGCGTCAGGAAGAGGAGAAACAGCGGGCTGAGATGAAGAATGTGATGCTGAGCCAAATCCTAGATCAGGCGGCCAGGGCAAGATTGAATACTTTGGCTATGACTAAGCCTGAGAAGGCTGCATTGGTGAGAATACACGTTAAAATTGCCTACAGACTGAGTACTGAATACAGATGTCCTAGCCAATGAGAGAGCAGTAAGAAGAGAAGTCAAAATGAGACGATCGAAACTCAGCCTAGGGGGCAGGCCTAATCTGGCTCAGCCAATGAGAGAGCAGTAAGGAGAGAGGTCAAAATCGTACGATCGAAACAACCTATGGGGCAGACCGAATCTGGCTCAGCCAATAAGAGAGCAGTAAGGAGAGGTCGAAATCAGACGCACGAAACTCAGCCTAAGGGGGCAGGCCCAATATAACTCAGCCAATGGGAGAGCTGCAGTATAGGGCACAAGCCAGCAAGAGGAAAGCGAAACTGTTTATTGGCCTGGCTAAGGGGGGGTTGCTCGTTTTGCCCACGCACTGGATTTGGGTGCAGCTTCAAACAGGTTGAAGATAGAGAACGGAAAGCAAGAAGACAGAAAGCCAGAGGCGATTTTTTCAACTTTAAAAACTGTGTTTTAGAAAGTAAAAATAGATTTTTAATTTTACTATATCATTTTCATACAGATCGTAAAAACGCAAATTTTTCTACTGAGGAGTAGTTAAGCGAATTTTTGTGTGCCTGACATCTAGTTATTTTAGGTATCCATGCTAACAAAACATTGAGCAAATAATGCTCACAACTGCCTACTCAGGTGGAACAGCGTCTAATAGCCATGGCTCGGTCTGGCCAAATAGCGGACAAAGTGTCCGAGGAGCAGCTGAAGCAGATACTTGAATCGGCCGGCGGCTCCGGTTCCAGCAAGTCTGTGAATGTCAAGTTCGACCGGCGCAGGGCTGCCATCGACTCAGACGACGACGATTATTAATTGATTTATTGCTTTATTAATTATTATAATTACGAGCTATTCAGTTTAAGGCTAAATATGGGACAGACTTACCTAGCTTTGCGTGACTTTGCTATGCTTTTCTACTTAAGTTACTTATAGTAGTAGTATAGCAAATGGGCTTTTTTACCTGTTGCTTCTTGTCTCACTAAATAGGGACTCTGGGATGCCTGTGACTAAAGTCGGACATCTAACACCTGTCTCTAACAGGTTCGAATACCTGATAAACAGGTATTCGAACCTGTTTCTCCTTAATGCGTATCCTGAGTTTGTTATAATCAATGAGATACTTAGTGAACTCAAATATATATTTTATTAAGGGATTCACATTACTCAGCTCGCCTCCTTGACAACCATACAAGCCAAACGTTAAATTGAGTGCTAAATTTTTCACTTTTATGCCACAAGTCTCCTCTGACCCTTCAGTGAACCTCTAGTCTCCTCTGACCACTCAGTGAACTTCCAGTCTCCTCAGACCCTTCAGTGAACTTCTAGTCTCCTCTGACCACTCATTGAACTTCTAGTCTCCTCTGACCACTCAGTGAACTTCCAGTCTCCTCTGACCCTTCAGTGAACTTCTAGTCTCCTCTGACCCTTCAGTGAACTTCCAGTCTCCTCTGACCATTCAGTGAACTTCTAGTCTCCTCTGACCCTTCAGTGAACTTTCAGTCTCCTCTGACCCTTCAGTGAACTTCCAGTCTCCTCTGACCCTTCAATGAACTTCCAGTCTCCTCTGACCCTTCAGTGAACTTTCAGTCTCCTCTGACCATTCAGTGAACTTTCAGTCTCCTCTGAACATTCAGTGAACTTTCAGTCTCCTCTGATTCTTCAGTGAACTTTCAGTCTCCTCTGACCATTCAGTGAACTTTCAGTCTCCTCTGAACATTCAGTGAACTGCCAGCCTCTAACCATTCAGTGAACTGCCAGCCTCCTCTGACCATTCAGTGAACTTCCAGTCTCCTCTGACCATTCAGTGAACTGCCAGCCTCCTCTGACCATTCAGTGAACTGCCAGCCTCCTCTGACCATTCAGTGAACTGCCAGCCTCCTCTGACCATTCAGTGAACTGCCAGTCTCCTCTGACCATTCAGTGAACTGCCAGTCTCCTGACCATTCAGTGAACTGCCAGCCTCCTCTGACCATTCAGTGAACTGCCAGCCTCATCTGACCATTCAGTGAACTGCCAGTCTCTGACCATTCAGTGAACTGCCAGCCTCCTCTGACCATTCAGTGAACTGCCAGCCTCATCTGACCATTCAGTGAACTGCCTGCCCCTTTTGACCTTTTCCACCCGTGTTTCAGCAATCGACAGCCACACCTTAATGGCGGCTCTGCGCCTTCGTTGTCGCATCAGCACAGGCGGCCAGGTGACGCTGGACAGCCTGACGTCCGGCAGTTCGGCCGGCGACTTAGCCGAAGCAATCTACTCAGCGGCCAAGATCGGCCGCGATCACGAGTTGCACGTGAAGTTCGGCTACCCGCCCAAGCCTCTGGACCTGAGCCAGCCAGCCAGCACCCTGTCCAGCCTCGGCCTCACCAGTGGCGAGGCCCTCATTGTCGAAGCTAAACGGAGCACTCAGTGGCAGCAAGAGAAAGCTGCTCAATTGGACTCGGTTCTGAGCAGCCAAGTTGAGTCCGGAGCCGGGTTTCTCTCCGTGCAGACCATCCCGGCTAATAACTCTTGCCTGTTTCTGGCTATCGACTTCTGCGTGTCCAATCGGGCTGCGGTTGATCTGGACTCTGCCGCCCCAATGCGACAGGCCATTGCGCAAGCGGTGAGGCTGGCCTTGCTGTGCTGAAATCTGATTTAGATTCTTCCTTATTCACATATTTTTTCAGATTCACAGATTCTTTCTGATTCACAGATTCTTCCTGATTCACATGTTCTTCCTGATTCACAGATTCTTCCTGATTCACAGATTCTTCCCATGCTGTTACCGATTCTTCACAATCCACACAACTCACTAAAAGTCGCCGCAACGCCTCCCACGATCCCACCAGGTGTCAGCTGACCCGGCCACCTACACGGCCGCCTTCCTGGACCGCGAGAACCCCGCCTACTGCCAGTGGATTCTGTCGCCAAACAGCTGGGGCGGCGCCATTGAGCTGTCGATCCTGTGTCGCCGGCTGGGCGTTCAAATCAACGTTATCGACACCCAGACAGGCCGCATGGACTCCTACCCGGCCGAGAATGCCGTCCATAAAATCTTCCTTATCTACGACGGCATTCACTACGACGCTGTTGCCATGGAAACCCTGGAAGGCGCAGGCGGATTGACAACTCGATTTCCAATCAGCGACGAATCGGTGGACGCCAAAGCTCTGGAGCTCGGCAAGGAGGCCAAGTCGGCCGGCCAGTTCACCGACATGTCGAAATTTCAGCTGCGATGCGGCGACTGCGGCGTCTATCTGAGGGGAGAAGCTGAGGCCAGGCAGCACGCCAAGTCTACTGGGCACACCAGCTTCACTGAGACCAAGCCTGCTGCTTCCTGATTGGCTGGCGCAGTTATTTATTGTCTTTTACTCGTAATTAAGGACTGCTAATCTATTACATGCAACTCGTTTGGGATTTGAGTACTTGCGAGTAGGTACTACTGGGTCTAGCTCTGAGTAGGGTCTAGTATCTCTGAGTAGGGTCTAGTATCTCTGAGTAGGGTCGAGTATCTCTGAGTAGGTTCGAGTATCTCTGAGTAGGTTTTAGTAACTCTGAGTAGGGCCTAGTATCTCTGAGTAGGTTCTAGTATCTCTGAGTATCGTCTATAGTATCTTTGAGTAGCGTCTAGTATCTTTGAGTAGGGTCTAGTATATTTGAGTAGCGTCTAGTATCTTTGAGTAGGGTCTAGTATATTTGAGTAGCGTCTAGTATCTTTGATTAGGGTCTAGTATCTTTGAGTAGACTCGGGTCTCTCTGAGTAGGTTTTAGTAACTCTGAGTAGGGTCCAGTATCTCTGAGTAGGTTTTAGTAACTCTGAGTAGGGTCCAAAATCTTTGAGTATGGTCTGGTATTGCTGAGTGCGGCGTTCAGGTTGTCAGTCTTGTCAGCCCAACAACCCAGACACACAATGTACTAGTATAATATTAATAATCTAGCCAATTCACTTAATGTACATTCGTTAATTTAACTGCAGCCAGTTCTGTAATCAATTCACGGTGCTTTCTTGCTGCGATATTCAACTACAAACGTATAAGCTTTAACTGCTAAACATTAACAAATTCGCTGTTTTCTAATTCAAATCCACACGTTTCCATTTTTTTCCTTTTCATACCTCTGTTGTGACAATTAAACAGAATCATTTAATTTAATGTTGCATCTGAACATTCAGATAAAAAAAATTCACCAACGGTGTTGCACTTTTGCTCCTTGCTAATCTGGTATGCTAATGGATTGCTAATCTAGCCCACAAGGATGCAGGAATAGAATGGATTGCTAATCTAGCCCACAAGGATGCAGGAATAGAATGGATTGCTAATCTAGCCCACAAGGATGCAGGAATAGAATGGATTGCTAATCTAGCCCACAAGGATGCAGGAATAGAATGGATTGCTAATCTAGCCCACAAGGATGCAGGAATAGAATGGATTGCTAATCTAGCCCACAAGGATGCAGGAATAGAATGGATTGCTAATCTAGCCCACAAGGATGCAGGAATAGAATGGATTGCTAATCTAGCCCACAAGGATGCAGGAATAGAATGGATTGCTAATCTAGCCCACAAGGATGCAGGAATAGAATGGATTGCTAATCTAGCCCACAAGGATGCAGGAATAGAATGGATTGCTAATCTAGCCCACAAGGATGCAGGAATAGAATGGATTGCTAATCTAGCCCACAAGGATGCAGGAATAGAATGGATTGCTAATCTAGCCCACAAGGATGCAGGAATAGAATGGATTGCTAATCTAGCCCACAAGGATGCAGGAATAGAATGGATTGCTAATCTAGCCCACAAGGATGCAGGAATAGAATGGATTGCTAATCTAGCCCACAAGGATGCAGGAATAGAATGGATTGCTAATCTAGCCCACAAGGATGCAGGAATAGAATGGATTGCTAATCTAGCCCACAAGGATGCAGGAATAGAATGGATTGCTAATCTAGCCCACAAGGATGCAGGAATAGAATGGATTGCTAATCTAGCCCACAAGGATGCAGGAATAGAATGGATTGCTAATCTAGCCCACAAGGATGCAGGAATAGAATGGATTGCTAATCTAGCCCACAAGGATGCAGGAATAGAATGGATTGCTAATCTAGCCCACAAGGATGCAGGAATAGAATGGATTGCTAATCTAGCCCACAAGGATGCAGGAATAGAATGGATTGCTAATCTAGCCCACAAGGATGCAGGAATAGAATGGATTGCTAATCTGCATGTGCCCAAAAAACAACAGAAAAAATGTCTCATAAGCAATTGGCTGACCGAATTCACGCCCGCTAAAATACGGACGGAGGAATAAAACAGTTTCAATCACACGCATTCAAGCGGTCAAATATCATGAATTGTATTTTGTATTACGAAAAATGCGCATAAGCTTGGCATGTACCGGAACCATTGAAAATATAAGCACGCTGGTTGGATAAAAGTACAAGTCATTTTTTTCTCCTGCGCGAGGACTTTCTGGCCGGGCTGCGTTCAGCCGGGGTCTCCGCAGCAGCCGCCGCCTCATCGCCCCGCTGCCTCCGCCTCAGCCGGCCCGCCGCCGCCCCCACCCTGCGGCTGTTGCCTCCGCCGACAGTTTTGGGGCCGGCCGAGGCGCTGATCTCTGCGGATGCGGCGGCCGCCTCCGACTGGCTGCGCCAGGAGCGAATCACGAATTGGTCGAGTAGACTTTGGGTCTGGCGGGGTGCAAAACCCGGTTAAAAAAATAACGGTCGCATTTCAGGGCCCTCGACCGTCCTGCGACCGTGATGGCCGGCGTCGACTATTATTGCGACCATTCCAGCGCCCGTTAAGCACGGTCGCCGGATGCGACCATGTGAACGACCGAGTAGTCGACCATTCTGCACGGTCGATGTGTGCGACTGTGCGACTAATTCTTGCGACCGTGGCATGCGACCGTTGGTAGCGACTGTTCCGTCGACTGTTTTTGCGACCGTTCTTCTGCGACCGTCTCTGCGACCGTCTCTGCGACCGTTACTTCGACCATCTCTGCGACCTTGTCTGCGACCGTCTCTGCGACCGTCTCTGCGACCGTCTGTCGACCGTTTTGTCGACCGTTTTGCCGACCGGCTTGCCGACCGTTCTGTCGACCGTCTTGTCGACCATCTCGGCGACCGTCTCTGCGACCATCTGTCGACCGTTCTGTCCACTGTTCTGTCGACCGTCCGTCGACCGTTTCGTCGACCGTCCGTCGACCGTTTTATCGACCACTCTTTCGACCGTTTTTCCCACCACGGTTTCACCGTCCACCGTCCCTCCACTTCGACTGTTTTTTGGGCTTTTGTCGACCGTTTTTTCTACCGTTTTCGACCCTCTCTCGGCTGTTTTTCGAACCATTTTCACACCCTCCTCAGACACTTTCACACCATTTTGGACCCCTTGTGGTACAGTTCTTCGACCATTTCTACCGCTGCCACTGTTGTAGAACTTTTCTGTGTAACGGTTTTTGTGACCATCTGTGAGCCAAAAACAGTTGGTTTTATGGTGAAGTCCTTTCGTTTCTTTGCAAACCCAGTACCTAACGAAGCTGGAAATGCGGAAGCACAGTCGGCTGTCAGTGAGTGAGTTGAGTAGTGTGTAGTCGACAGACAAGGTCTTTTATACAGCATTTGTAGAGATTTGTAGACAGTATTTGTAGGCAAAGGGACCAGCAGCATATAAGTATTTACTAATTTAGTATAAGTGACATGTACTGAAGGCCTCAGGATCGGTGTTGCAGTTCTTGCCAACTATTAAGATTAATAGTAAAAAAGTTGATAATGTAAAGGTTTCCCTGAATCCCTGCCATAGATATATTGAAATTGTTAAATTTCTGTTCCGTGGAAGACTGTATAGGACGGTATAGGAAAGTTTCTACGTAAGATATATGCTAGCGAAACTTTTGTGACAGAAGCAGCTAAACTGTTTGTGACAATGGAAAACTGGAACTCTGTAAAATAAATGATACAAATAAGGCTTCCGTGAACTGAATGTTGGCACGGTGAATAGGAATGGTACTGAAAATTTGTCATCAGGGTTTTTGCAGGATTTTGAATTTGGGGTTTTCAGTGTATTTTGACTGTTTAGTATGAAGCGTTTTAGCGTTGTGAGGCTTGATCTGTGGATCCATCTATAGCTCCCTGTCTGAACAAATTATTCCAGATCGCAGCTACCATCTAATAAGTCGTTCGTACAGAGAGCTGTATAACCATTAGAATATATAAGGGACTAACCTTGACTTGGTAGTCAACTGGCTGTTTACATTGGTAATATGCATGTACAGATGGTCAGTGATAGAAAAACATAGAGGGCAGTCTGACTGGCTTGAGTCGTTCAACGGCTGACTGGTTCAAGCTACAAATGAAGATCTCCAGTCGTCTACCTAATTTCCCTTCCAGCCATTTGGGAAATGTCACAGCCCTCAGAAAACGGAAATGCCGTGCGCAATGACAGAAAACGGTTTGCAGCACGGTTACGGCAGCAGCGCTACCGCATGTCCAAAAAACTGCGCCTACTCACTGATGCGTGTCGTCCGGGGAATGTAGCCGACGCAGCCAGCAGCGACGCCGAGGCCTCCGACGCCGAGGCCTCCGACGCCGAGGCCAGCGACGCCGAGGCCTCCGACGCCGCGGCCAGCGACGCCGAGGCCTCCGACGCCGAGGCCAGCGACGCCGAGGCTTCCGACGCGGCCAGCGACGCCGAGGCCTCAGACGCAGCCAGCGACGCCGAGGCCTCAGACGCAGCCAGCGACGCCGAGGCCTCAGACGCAGCCAGCGACGCCGAGGCCTCCGACGCCGAGGCCAGCGACGCCGAGGCCTCCGACGCCGAGGCCTCCGACGCCGAGGCCTCCGACGCCGAGGCCAGCGACGCCGAGGCCTCCGACGCCGAGGCCAGCGACGCCGAGGCTTCCGACGCAGCCAGCGACGCCGAGGCCTCCGACGCAGCCAGCGACGTCGAGGCCTCAGACGCAGCCAGCGACGCCGAGGCCTCAGACGCAGCCAGCGACGCCGAGGCCTCCGACGCCGAGGCCTCCGACGCCGAGGCAAGCGCGTCCAGCGCTGATAGTGACGCGGAACTGGCACCGAGTAGCGACGACGGTGCAGTCGACGATGAGGCTGCTGCGGAAGGCCTCGATGCTGAGGCGCAGTTGCGTGTACTGTGCAACAGAACCGCCTACCAGGGAGCCCGACAGTCCTACGCTACAATCGCTACGCTACTGCACATGTTCAGTGACGTGGAGAACCTGTCGCAACGCGGAGTTCGCAACCTGCTGTGCTACACACAGGCTGTACTACCGGAGGGTGCAGACATCCCTACAAGCGTGTACCATCTGAGCCAGTTCTTGAAATGCTCGTCCCTTGCGCGGAGCCATGCGTCTTCGTTTTGTATGCATTGTGGCAGCCAGCTTGATGAACCCTGTGCAAATACTTGTCCACAGTGCCACGCACCGTTAGGTGACACTAACGTCGCCAAGTTCTGGCTATTCGACTTCGCGGCGCAGCTCCGACTCCACATTGAGGTTGGTGGGATGCTGCGCCATGTTGTCTACCCTGTAGATCAGCCCATCTGCCTAGACCGTCTCCACTTGGGAAGTAGTGCCTGCTACACGGCTTTCAAGCGGACGATTCACCTTGCAGAGCGCTCCGACCTCACTTACGCCGTGAACGTCGACGGATTTCCTGTGTTTGGCAATACCGTCATGCAACTGTTTCCAGTGTACCTCAGCATCGTCGAACTTGCCGAAGAGATGAAGAGCCGCTTTATGGTCATCTGCGGCTTGTTGGCCTGCAAACATAAAGTCCGCTCCACCGCCTTTCTGCCACGGTTAGTCCCGGCTCTGAACGAACTTCGCAACGCAGGCGTGGCATACAGCAGGGGCGGCGGGCCCGATGGGACACGTGCCGGTAGGCTTCGTCTGCATCCCCTACTGTTCATCTTTGACGCTCCTCAGCGTGCTGAGGCTACGGGACTTCGGCAGCACAACGGCAAGCATGGGTGCGGCAGCTGCTACACCATGACGGTCCCTCTACCAGCAGTAAACTCCCGCTACTATCCCGAGATGGTGTCGGCAGCTGCAAGGAAGCTGGCAGTGGACGCTGGCGTACAGCGACCGGAGGTGCGGGAACTCGCGGACACCATCATGCTGCACCGCACCAAGCCGCCCGGCAAGGACGACAACCTGGGCGTCATGGCTGTCTCGCCTCTAATCGAGCTGCATGGCTTCGATTACATCATGTCCTGTCCACCGTGCTATCTGCACCAGCTGTGCGCCGGTCTCGTGGGGTGGCTTCTCAGGCAGCTGTTTCTTACGCCTAAAAATAAACCGTCGAAGTAAGTGCCTGCTCCTACGTATTTGAGCGTTTCCATACTGATAATGTAACCGTCGTAGCATTTCATAGGAATATGACCTAAATGGCATGATTCACCCTTTTGGCCTGACGTGGGTATGCATATACGTGCTATGTTGCAAAGTAACCAACAACGAGCTGCCTCGCATTTAATGCAGGAACTGCCCGGCGCCCGACCTATCCCGCCGTATCGCGGAGGCGGACGCAATCATGTCTGGTATCCACGTTCCTGTGAGTCACCAGCGAGCGCCGCGAACACTTCGCGAGTTGGGTCACTGGCGTGGTCACGAACTGGAGGCATGGCTTTTCGTCTACGGGCCCATCGTGCTCGAGTCCCTTCTGGAGCGTAGGTAAATTTATCTAGATTTTAAAGCTGCGCGCCGGACTTTATGTACCATGGATACATGCATTCCAGGACAGATGACAAGTGTGTGCGACACTTGACAGTACTGTCAAGTGTCGCACACACGTGCCATCTGTTACTAAGTTGCTACTGGACAAGGTACGAACAATTTACTAACAATTCAGTAAGTAAATTGTTAGTACCCTGTCCGTAGCTATTTAGTTACACACAGTACACATAGTACCCGTCATACCCCATATCCCATACCTGGCCAGGTATTATCAGCACTTCATGCTGCTCTCTGCCAGCATCTTCTGGCTGTCACTGGACGGCGGGCCGCTGATGCAGGTGCTGAGGGCGCAGGCGTCACTGCAGCATTTTTACGTCAATCTGCGGGCCCTGTACACGGAGAGCTCTATGACCTACAACGCCCATCAAGTGTGTCAACATTTTGTTTCCTTCGCACACCTGTTCGGTCCCATTCACCGTCTGTCGGCCGGCCTCTTCGAATCGCACCATGCGAGGCTTCGGGCGCGTATTCACGGCTCGCGACACGTGGCAGCGCAGGCCGTACGGCTGATCACGCGGCACGTGAGGCCAAATGATGCTTAATCCTATATATTGTCTGCAATATGTCTCACAGTCTGACTGGTGGGGGTGGGGCATTCTACGTTGCCGACGAGGGAGTGGAGCTGGCCATCCCCCTATCCCTATCTCGTGCTCACATTTAGGTTGCTCATCGTCATCTGGCGGCGGAGCTGGGTGTGGAGTCGCCGTTCTCCAAGAGCAGAGCAGTAGGTCGTCCGGCCGTTGTCACCGCAGAAGGCGCGCGTCTTTACCGACGGGCGCGCACCCGCCGCGCCTACACCCGGGTAACGCTGCCCGGCGGAATGACGTTCGAGGTGTTCCGACCTCAGCTTCGATTTGCCAAGTTCGCGTCATGCTTCATAGCCTACGCCACGCGGTCCGAGCCTCTGCTGCAGTTCCACTTTGCTCGCATCGAGACCATCAACTTGGACGACCGCGAGCGCGTCACACTTCGTATGCGCCCATTGCTAACGGAGAAACACGTTGAGCCACGGGATAACCCACTGTACCAGTTCAGCGGTAACCGGCTGCAGGGTGGGTGCGCCCTAGCTCACGTGCGGCGCCTCGTTCACGACCCGTTCGTCCGCGTGTCGCAGTATTATTTCGACCTGGACCCACTGGCGGGCACGGTGGTGGCCAGCTGCTGCGTCTCCAACTCGGCTGTCGCGTTCCTTCCGCATGTGCAATTTTCCTTTTCGGCTTGACATCCTGCGTCTGCCAATTGACTGTGCCACCTGTGCAAACCTTCCTTTGGAACTGTACGAGTCCCTCGTGTTGGTGTGTGTGTTTACGTGCACTTTTCATCAGATTTTTCCGGTCTAGCTAGACCTCTCCGTTCACCTGGACTCCTTACGTACATTACCCGTTTTTGCCTTTCTGGCTGCTTTCATTGTAGTTTATTGGGACCCCAATGAATGGCCTGGAATCTGTAATATTAATCACGTGATGGTAACAGAGGCGCAAGTACAATAATCGATGTATCTAAATCCCATTAGACATTGTGCACATTGTGCACAGTACACAGCTACAACTGACTAGTTATATAATAAGCGTGGTCCACGCAATCGAGGGCAAATGACGTCATGAAATTTTTTTTTTGACTAAAGCCTATGAGAGTCACATAATATAAGCATACAGGATGCGGCAGGTTCATTCAATAATCTCCTAATTCCTTTCGCCCTGGGGGTGGTCCACTTAACGCACAAAAAAACTGATGGAAAGTGCAGGTCCAGCTAAACACAGACACCGGAATGTGTGCACCTGTAGTTTACATTTATTTGCTTGTCATTCCGTTCTACTTCGTGTAAGGAGCCGTAAGAACGGTCTGCCGGTTCCCCCCCCCCATGTAAATTGGCCGTGTTTATTTTCCACCGCGATTAGAACGTCATGACCGTTAAATCGTTAATCGTAAATCGTTAATCGTGATTTTGAGCGGCTTTTGATCATTACACATTTCCAATTCCATGTCCATACAGCAAATATCAAGTGACCAAGAGGCGTAAATGGACGTATCTGTATATAATGCCACGCGCTGGGTGCTAACTAGGAGTGATGTAGTGTCATAATTGTGAAGTGATAGATTGTCCCTTGTGAATAACTTTTATTTTATAGTGAGCAGGCTTTGATGGTCTGTTTGTAAGATGGCTAGTTCGATCTGCCGACTTTCTGAGTACAATCTTTGGCTGCATTGTACCACCTTTGTGGAAAAGTGCGTGAATATATGGTGAAAACAGTTCTTAGGTGCCAAATTTTACCTGCGCTATTTTACTTTTGCTGCGCTATTGTTTTCCTTGTAAGCCGGTGGCACACTGCTACCAATGTTGCTACCATATAGGTACGGTAGCGGCTTAGTAATTACGGTATACACAAGGAATATTAGCGTGCCGTTTCGGACAGCTGGGAGCTAAAGGGGCGTAGGAGAGCATATTTCCCCTGAGTTGCAGTCCCAGTCGGGACTCAGCCGGGACTCAGTCAGTTAACGACATGCTGTTTGAGGCATTTTTTACTTAGAGGTCTCACTCCGCCATAGCCGGTCTATAGCCGTCTTATAAATAAAGTCTTATTTAAAATAGACATACATATGTTTGTGGATTTTTAGATCATTCTGTTGTTTGCCTGTATGTATTCTAGAATGTAAACCTAACAATATGTATATGCTTTCAATTTTACTATAGCTATATAGCAGCATCACGAAAGCAAAAAGGAAAAGGGAAGGATAAATCCAATCCTTTGTGTCAGAGTTTGGTATGATCTGTGTTATTTTCCCTTTTTCTTGACGTGGGATCTACCTTTATTCTACTAATATTTTTGTCTGCCTTGTTTTCGTCCCTCTTTATTAGAAGAAAATGTGTTAACCTGCCTTCTGTCTTCACGGTGTATTGCCGCAGTGTGGCTCAACTGCGCGCGCGCATGTGTGTGTATGCTTCTCTTTTGCATGGTCATCATTATTTATTAACTCTTTTTATGCCTGATGCTTTAGCTGAATGCAATCATTTACACATTTATTATTATACTCAGAGAAGAAAATGTCCTTTTTCTCTAACGACTTCTCCATCTGCATTCTTTTTTATTTTATTTGCATGCTCTGGTGTTCACTACTAACTCATTAGGCCATAATGACTTCTCACTATCTTACTATGCAGCAAGACAGCATTAAAAAATATACTAGTGTAGTAAAAATTAGACTTATGCTATTTTGACATGAAAATTATGTTAAGCTTTAATTTACTCGTAGGATTTATCATGTTCTGTATAAAATAGAATTTGAACTTGTTTACTTGCACTGCAAATAGCTTTTTTTGCAGGCATTTATTAAACGCAGAAATATTAGACGAGCGGATTCTTCTATCGCAGCTTAAAGTTGTTTTGTTGTATCTGGTAAATATCGTTATATATGCTTTTATTTCCAATTGTGTTGTTTTAGGAATGAGCTAATCCCATATTCTGAGCAGATCGTTCCTTACAGTAATTAGAGCGCATATAGGCTTTTTAGAATATGCTTAAAATACTATTCATTTTAGTTCATGCAAAATAGCTTAGTAACTGGAATTGTATTTTGTACAAATGTACTTATACTTCGAAAGCCACAAGACCAAAAGGAGGTCGACAATATTCATCTTGATAGTATATTCGCTGCTTACGTTACTTAGCATGCTGCTCAAAAGTAATAAATTTGTGTTTCTTCATAGTAAAATGTTTCTCTACAGTTTTAGGCTTTGTATCTATATAGAAATATATTAAAATTAGGGTACATAAATACTGTATATGATTTTTTGTATTTTCGACACAACACGACAATAACTATTTTTGGAAAGTTTATTTCGGGAAAGAAAGGATAATATAGATTAGTGGTACCAAAGGGCAGATTAATTAGTTAAACTCATGATTAGGCTGAAATTATCCACTTGCTGTACCAGAACGGCACCAGTATGAATCCTGTACAATTTAATTTATTTGTCTAATTTATAAAAGGTGAAATTATTTACTGATTAGCGGAGAATGTGTGCTATACAAAATTTTCTTATAATGGGGGGGATATATCCCCGTATCGCCCTAGACACGCCACTGCTTCAAAGTGTGCCTCTAAATTTGTCGCTCGTCGGTAATGAACGAATATCCCTACGAACATTGCAGCCCTACACCATGGACGCGCTGCCAGCGGAGTTGATTACGCGGATTTTCGCTTCGCTGGATTTACAGAGCCTCCTGCGGTGCGCACGGGTGAGCCGTCGCTGGCACGAGTTGGCAATGCAACCCTACTGTGGCCACGACTGCGACTCGACCCAGCAGTACTCGAGGCCGACCCGCACTCGGACGTTCTCACTCGCGTTACGGAGAGGCTGGCGGCCTCGGTGCGGGAAGTCGAATTCGGCTTCCTTTCGCAACCCACAGACGCGACGATGGAGCAGTTGTCGCTCCTGCTGAGGGACTGCCCCAACCTCCGGGGCCTGCTGCTGACGGCGATTGACTGCACCCAGTCAGCGGTCAATCCGCTGGTCGCCGCCGGCCGTGGCTGCCCCCGTCTGCGTCATCTCCGCCTCCTGGACTGCCGAGGCATGCTGACGGCCGAGGCGCTGAGGACCCTTATAGACGGCTGTCCACACCTCGCTCACATTGAGCTTGACGATGTCGGAGCCCTGGCGGATCTCTGCACTTGCGAACCGCTGTTCCGCCGACTGCTGTGCCGGCTTTCGTCGGTGCGGCTGGCTTTCGAGGGCTTTTCGGCCGTCGACGACGCCCTGCAGTCGGACAGATGTCGCAGCTGTTTGGGCGGCCTTGTCAGAGTCGATCACTGTGGCGCCAGTGCTGGTATGTGTTCCATCGTGTAGGAGATCAATTTGTACGCGATTTTATTTCTCCTGCGCATAATGCGACTCCTACAAAATGCCACTCGTACTTATGGGCAAAATACTAAATGCCTCTCCTACTCACTCCAACAATTCACCAATATCACAGGACTGCTGGTTGTCACTGCCGGTCTGCCCAGCCTGCAGGAGCTGACCATCGGCGGCACGACCATTTGCGACGAGCTCGCTGCGCAGCTGTCAGGGTCCGTCGGCCGCAACGGCAGCCAGCTGCGCAAATGCGTCCTCGAGAACTGCGTCCAACTGACGGACCGCGGCCTCCGGCTCCTTCTCGCGGCGTGGCCGGGGTTGCGGAGCTTGACGCTGCTCCGGTGTCGCCGACTCCGGGCTGAGGGGTACCTGCTGGCCGCCCGTCAGCCGCAGCTGGTGGAGCTCATCATCCTGGCGGATTTCGACTCGCCAGCCCGCCTCCACGACCATGCTTCGGGCCACGCCCGACAGCCAATGCCGTCGGCCCTGCAGCTCCTGACCGTCGCGCCCGGCCAGTTTCTTCGCTGTACGGGTGACGATTTCGTGCATGCAGTCACTGGCTGTAGGGGTGAGTTTCATTCGTGGCCGTCAGTACGAGCCTTACCGTACCGTAAACGAACCATAGCGCTGGGGGACCAGTCGCTGAACACTGGAAATTGGAATTCCCCATTCCACAGAACTCAGCCACGTGTCTCTGTCCGACATCTGCTGCACAGACGCGCTGCTGGAATGTCTACTGACGCAGCTGCCTCGCCTGCACACCCTGCACCTGGACGACTGCCGGCTGGTCACCACGCAGGGCTGGTCCGCTATAAGTGGCGAGCGGCCTGTCCAGCTGGGCCTTCCGGACTTGCACGAGCTGTTCATCGCCCAGTGCCCCAACCTCTCGACGACGGCGTGGTCGTCCTGTGTACCAGTGCCGTCGGCAGGGGCCTTCGCCGGCTCTCCCTGCAGGACGTCCGGCTGACCGTATGCGTCCTGACACAGCTGGCGAATAGCTGTCCCTGGCTGTCGTGGCTGAGGCCGTGGGAGGAGGAGGCCGTTACCAACGTCGATCTGTGGCGGGCCGCCACGGAGGGGGCCAACCAGGATCGGCCGTTCCGCCTGCACGTCGCCATCCCGGAGCCGCTTCCATGGCGGCACGCCGATCAGCAGTCGAGCTCGACTCGTCATCAATGAGTCAGTCAGTGTCCATGCTGAATGACTAGCTCACCTGAGCGACTGAGTGACATAACTGATTGACATGTCATGTACATGTACATGCATGACTGTCCATGCTCACTGTGCGTGCATAGTAATCATGGACATTGTCGGGCTGGGTTGCCGTCGAATAAAAGGCCGACATACAAGACAGCTTAAGCTTATGCAGGCTCGAAATTTCTTGGGGACACGTAAATCTTTTCGTCACATTCACTGCTGCATTTCGTCAGCGGTTGTGACGCACTATATGGGCCGGACTAAGAAGTTGTCTCTGTCGTGAAACACGCCGGCCGCAGCTGCTGGAATTTCAGCTACTTTAATTTCCTTTTGGCAAACTGTGCTTAGCTGTGTCATGCCAAAGTAAGATAGCGCTACTTTCGAAACTAGTTTCGAAGGGAATTCCCTGCTTCCCATGTACGCTGCACACAGTGTTCAATGCATTTCCCACACCTCGTCAACGTATTTATAATTACGCATTTACAACAATATTCCAGCAATCTATGCATAGCTATACGGTATGCCGCGCCAGGCCTTGCCATATGTGCGCACATATGCATATGCGTTTGGGGCTATTTACTGCCCCTTCCCTTCCTGTCATGTGGCCCGGTGTGTTCCAATGCCACAATTTTTTGCCCAAATTTTTTTACCCAAGTTCCCGTGGCACATTTCATTCGTTAAATTGCACAAGGGTTTACAAGGGCACGGTGCACCATTTTACAGCTGTTTTTATGCACCTCATTTCTCCTTGCTTATGACACTTTGTATGCCTCTCTATGTCTGTTATTTGTCTTTACACCCCGTCATGCCAGTACTTGTAGGACGTGAGTCTACCGTAGCATTTTTTGTGACGGTACACCTCTGTAAGTCGTGGCACGTATTTTCGGTGGAACAGTACTATGCATTTCAAAGGAGCGTGACAAATATTTCGTAAATTACACTTACAACGTCATTTTTCATACATTTTCATCACATGTTTCAAGCCACAGTTCTTTACCAAGATTATATTTTTTGGATAACTGCCAAGTTCGCCTTACATCCTCAATCAGTTTTATCGTCCTACTGAGGACTATGGGTTGAAGCTGAAGCGTTGTCCCTCCATTGCGTGCTTTTTACCTTTTTTGCGTGCTTTACGTTGCGCTTTTCGCTCGTTTTTCACGTCTATCTGTAAGTAGTAATTCAAACCTTAATATTTGTCTGTCTGTATACCCACATTTTTGCGTGTCACCTTAATTACTATCCCATCTTTTGTGTTGTTCACCTGTGTCTGCAATTTTCATCTGCAGGAACATGCGCAGCATCAGTGTACCACATATATAGTACGTTTCGAAACGTAGAATTCTATACACATATTTTCTACCATATAGCAGAAGTAGGATAGGCGTAGGAAATAAGCGTAGGAAGCACGGAATGGAAGGAAAGGGCTTCCGGGAGGCCCCACGGATGTTCCAGCAGATGAAAATGCAGACACAGGCGAGACATATATATGTTGTGATTTTCGAGCCAGTTGTTACATCTACCTGTAAGTAATACTTCAAATATAACGAACAAATATAACGAATTATATAACGAACACAGCGTTTCATCGTTAGTCTACTATATATACTTATCCCATTGCCGCAAAGCCTGTTGCATGTACAGCAGGGGAGAAATTCACACGAAATTCTGCAGCCCCAAATGTGATCCACGATCGTGAATCACATGGTATATATATACCGATATATATATAGGTACCACCATATATAGCATCACACACGTATATAAATGCAAAGCACTGGTAGGTGTACAGGCCGGAACAATGCTTTGATTGCACATTTCATAGGGGTAGGCAGAATCGCTTTATTTCCAAATGTACTATCTGTGTCCTTCTCCTTA
This sequence comes from Macrostomum lignano, assembly GCA_002269645.1. NCBI lineage: Eukaryota > Metazoa > Platyhelminthes > Macrostomidae > Macrostomum > Macrostomum lignano. The sequence continues at coordinate 357,202 of NIVC01000486.1, read as the reverse complement.
GCAACTTGCATTCAGGGTCGAACCCAGACTAGGGAAGACATCAGGCGTACCCCTGATGACGCAAAGAAACGCAGTCTTTGAATAGACAAGCTAGATTCTCTGCCTGTCTACTTCCCGTCTCAGCTTTATTCCTGTTTATTTTTCTTCCACCTCTCTCTCCCGGTCTCTCTCACCTCTCTCCCCTCTATGTAAAATATAACTGTTGCTACTGCAGATTGATGAATGAGGTACGTAGAAGTCTTTTTTGGAAATAAGCCCATTAAGTGGACCCACACTATAGTACGATATCAACAGTTTCCTGTGCATAGATGTGTGGCACATTATGGAGATCAAGCTCCAGATCCGCTAGAGCCTCCATCTAGAGGGAGGCTGAATGGGAACACTCCCCTCATTTTGCAGAACTACAGCCGCAATGTCTACGGACGAGAGCTCCACGACTCGAAAGAGAAATGCCGGCCGTCGACCTCGCGGAGCATTGCACGAGCCGGCCGCTGTGCAGGCAAAGAAGGCCGCTCGTCCGGCGACGACTCCACCTGAGAAGCCTCGTGGTGGATTGTAGAGTTTGGCATCGCGGACGGCGGGAAAATCGGTGTCTACAGCGAGGCTGCAATTGTACCGGAGGGCGCGACCAGCGAGCCTCCAATACACAAGGAGGATGACATTGTGCACATGAAGTGTGCAAGGGGCGGTAAGGCGTATCGCGTCCGCCTTGTACGAGGCCCCCATGCGACGAAAGCCGCAGCGCAGGCCGGCCTCACTGCCTGCCTCGCCATCCTCCCCAGCAGGCCGCAGTGCATGTGCCTCGCTCGGGATGCAGGCAGTGCGAACGATACACACAGGAACTGTCGACCCTACGTGCCGCTGCGCAGAGCCAGGAGGCACTGCAGGACGCCGAGCGGAACGAGCTGCGGCGGGCTCGGGACTCCCTGCAGGACCAGCTGGCAGCTGCAAAGTTGGAGGCAGCGGAGTACCGCAAGGCGTATGAGTCTGCAAAGGAGGCCGCGACGAAGGGGCACGCGTCGGCGCAGGACGCCACGGACCAGGCCGCAGTCATCATGGCCTACTGCTCCAAACTGCAGACAGGCTGCCAAACTGCGGTTACAACCCTGCAGGCCGCCCTACAGCGGGACGATACTTGTACGGCACCTGTATCGTGGGACATGGCGGGAGTCGTACATGTCGACTATTCCACCGTCCCTGCATTGACGAACCGCAACGCGTCGTCGGCCACGACAGCCACGTCGTGCAGGACCACGACCCACGATACCCCGCCTGCCCGCAGTGAGGTCCAAGCCGCGGAGCCCGTGCCAGTAGTCGAGCAACGCGTCTCCATCAGCCGTGCCTACCCTGGTGTGACCGTCGCGCACTTGGCCTATCGGCGCATGATGGCCGCTGTGGACGGGTACAAGTGTGCAAAGCGTGCAGAAGGGCCTAATGTGGAGCGCATGGCCGATGCTGCGCTGCGTGAGACATACAGGGCCGTCTTCACGCCGCGGGAACTACGGAGGAGGTCGTACACCGGCAAGACGGCAAAGGGCTTGGGGAAGCCGGCGGTGGACGAGCGGAAGAAGAAGGCCATCTGCAGCTTCCTCTCAAACCACGGAGTTGTCATCCGCCCTCCGATGTACGCCTTGGCGTACAAGCGTGTCGCCGAGTCTAATCTGCGCTCGCGGAAGAAGGTGAGTCAATATGCGATCGGAGCGCCCTGGAATGTTTACAGTTACACTACATAAATGTCCGTAGAGAGTGTGGCACGTGAATAATTGTATTTTAGCTCAATGACTACAATTCATCTGCCGGATGTCATTAAGCAAACGGTATATAACTGGTGTCACTGCTTTCTCACAAAATCCATACTACATCCAGGCCGCGACTTCCCGTGGGGAAGCGGCCACCGCCACGGAGCCCTCGGATGGCACAGCTGCTGAAGCAGGCGTCGACGCCTGCGACGACGGCGACGATGTCAGTGAAGCATCCTCGGGAGGCAACGCTGACGAGGTGGCGGCCAGCGAAGGCGGCAACGCTGCCGAGGGGGCGGCCAGCGAAGGCGGCAACGCTGCCGAGGGGGCGGCCAGCGAAGGCGGCAACGCTGCCGAGGGGGCGGCCAGCGAAGGCGGCAACGCCGCCGAGCGGGCGGCCAGCGTCAGCGCAGAAGCCACCGTCGGAGGTGCTGGCGAAGGCGGCAAAGCCGCCTAGGGGGCGGCTTAGTTTCTACTGGGAAGGCCTATGGGGCCCTCGTCTTCGTCGCATCATAGAAACTGATCGTGGTTATACATACCATGGGTGGAAAAGTAACAACCCTCGAGGGTTAAAAGGCTAACGAGGGTAATGAGCTCGTTTGTAGAGGTCGACCCTTTTAATATACCCAAGGAATACGTTACCACAGTCGTTTCGTAATAAATTAACCGTCCATGTTCTTTTCCGTCTGTCACTCTAGATCCCTCCGTATGTCACGGAGTCTGGCTACATTAAAGAGAGATCCAGATGGAGGGAGAACTGCCTCTATCCCTCTACAGATCTCTCTCTATCTATGTTTCTCTCTCTCTCTCTCTCTCTCTCTCTCTCTCTCTCTCTCTGTGTGTGTGTGTCTCTGGATCTCTCTCTCTCCCTCTCTGTCTCTCTCTCTGTCTGTCTCTCTCTCTGTCTCTCTCTCTGTCTCTCTCTCTGTCTGTCTCTCTGTCTCTCTCTCTCTCTCTCTCTCTCTCTCTCTCTCTCTCTCTCTCTCTGTGTGTAGCCAGGTGGAAACAGTTGCAGAAAAATCCGCCTTGAGAAGCCCCCCCCACGATGGCTTCACCAACTCATCGTTTTTGCCCTTTCTTTACTTAGCTACTTAGAGAATGAAAAAGTGCAAGTGACTTAATGTCCAACAACGTATGGAAAGAAGCACATGATCAGGTCGTCTATTCGCAATGGAAGCTACGAAATCGGATCGGGACACGTTGAAAATTGTTTCTGCAGAACGCCAGCTGACCCATGTCACGATTTTAACTATATGTTTTTTATGCTACCTTATATTTACGGGATTAAGAAAGGCATACTGTCTATTGGAAGTACTTCCTGAAAATGAAACTAATCCTATAAAAATAGACGTGTGTAATCAGCTCCAGGTAAACTTCCAATATGCTGCAAGTCCCTTTTACTGAAGCCTTATATCCCTTATAAAAGTATTTTCTGCATTTTGTGCCTCTAATTAAGGGGCCTTTCTGCCATTTTCTGCTTTCATAACAAAATATTCGTATATTTTTCATTCATGGCAAACTGTGCCTCGTTTTCTAAGCCTATCCTAGCTTTATCCCATCCTACTACGGAGCCCAACTACTTAATTACATTTGTTGTTCCATTATACGAACCTGTGCATTTTACCTGACGCTTGTGTTCTCTCATTGTATGTATACTTTTAGCCAGAAGCAATAATTAATCGATGTGGCCATTATTCCACACCTTTCAGTGACACTACCATAGATGATGGAATTCCATATATGTGACGAATGTATTTATTCATCTAGAACAGCACAATAAACCAACAACGAAACGGCAACAAGTGCAGCAGCTTCAGTGTGTGGCAAGTTATTGAAAAAATGAATTATTTTTTTACTACTTAAACTAACACTTGCTCGTGGCAATTTCCTACTTGGGCAATGTGAGCACCAGTTTTTTCTTTCCCTTACTCCACCTACATTAAATCTAGCACCAGCTCGATATTTAAAAATTTATGCTACTTGCCCAACACGGAGCAGCCGTGGTGGGTAAAATAGCAGCAGCAATAGTTATAGTTATAGCAGTAGCAGTTATAGCAGTTAAAGCAGTAGTTATAATTAGTGTCACAAATGTTCGCGAGCAGCGTGAAGTATGTAGCTATTAATTACTTGCTCACACGAATTTGAACGTGCAGTTTCCGAAAATGCGAGACACATGCGCCTGGGCGTTTAGCATTTAGCACTGCATTAACCTAAAATACCCATCTTACAATTTCATCTCTCCCCTCCGTCTGGCCACTTCTCTGTCACTCCTTTGGCATTTGTTCCTTTATGCGCTTCGTTTATATACGCAAATGTTTTTGTTTTTTGGTATTATTGATAACAAAAAGTAGAAAATAAACAGGGAAGAATGTCTACACTGTCTACGCTTCCTACATTTTCGACGCGTTAAATCTTCAATTTGTCGAAAGTAATAATTAGTAGCGAAAGAAAGTTTCCGTCTTTACACGCTTTTTTTCATTTTTAGACTTTTAGAATACAATACGATCTAGGGCGACGAAGGGTCGCCGGAGCAATCCAAACAGTCGCTGAACGGTCGATGAAAGGAGGACGAACGGTCGCAGGACGGGTCACAGGAACGGTCGCAGGAACGGTCGCAGGAACGGTCGATGAACAGTCGATGGACGGTCGCAGGAACGGTCGATGAACGGTCGCAGGAACGGTCGATGAACGGTCGCAGGAACGGTCGATGAACAGTCGATGGACGGTCGCAGGAACGGTCGATGAACGGTCGCAGGAACGGTCGATGAACGGTCGCAGGAACGGTCGATGAACGGTCTCAGGAACGGTCGATGAACGGTCGCAGGAACGGTCGATGAACGGTCGCAGGAACGGTCGATGAACAGTCGATGGACGGTCGCAGGAACGGTCGATGAACGGTCGATGAACAGTCGCAGGAACGGTCGATGAACGGTCGCAGGAACAGTCGATGAACGGTCGATGGACGGTCGCAGGAATGATCGATGGACGGTCGCAGGAATGGTCGATGGACGGTCGCAGGAACGGGCGCGGGAACGGTCGATAGACGGTCGTGGGAACGGTCGATAGACGGTCGTGGGAACGGTCGATGGACGGTCGCGGGAATGGTCGATGGACGGTCGTGGGAACGGTCGATGGACGGTCGCAGGAACGGTCGCAGGAGTAGGTCCCCAAACGGTCGCATTGTTAGTCGCAAAGGTCGACGAAAACGACGGTCGAAAATCAACGGTCGACGCGTGACAGGCAACGGTCGACGAACGGTCGACATACGGTCGACCAACGGTCGCGGAATGAACAGTCGCAAGCCATTTTGGCGACCGTCTTTTTTTTAACCGGGAAAGTTTTGAATTAAATTAAATTGCAATCGTTTGTTGCCAATAATCGCTAGGGTTAGGTAATCACAATGTTCACTGAAAACCGCCAGCAAGAATCGCCCCACAATCGCCAGCCAATAAGAATTGCCCACAATCGCCAGCCAATAAGAATTGCCCACAATCGCCAGCCAACAAGAATCGCGCCACAATCGCCAATCGCCAGCCAGAATCGCCCCACAATCGCCAGCCAATAAGAATCGCCCCACAATCGCCAGCCAATAAGAATTGCCCCACAATCGCCAGCCAATAAGAATTGCCCAGAATCGCCAGCTAATAAAAATTGCCCCACAATCGCCAGCCAATAAGAATCGCCCCACGATCGCCAGCCAATAAGAATCGCCCCACAATCGCCAGCCAATAAGAATTGCCCCACAATCGCCAGCCAATAAGAACTGCCCCACAATCGCCAGCCAATAAGAATCGCCCCAGGCAAACCTTGGCGGAGTTGATTCGGTGCATCAGCGGCAACATGACGCCGTCGCACTTCTCCCGGCTCCAGCCTATGCGGTCGGCAGCAAATCGCCGAATCAAGTCCAGGTCCGGGCGGCCCCAAGCGAAGCCGCCAGCCCCCGGGCCGACCGCGGAGTCAACGGCCGGCTGCATGTAGGCCTTAGCAACGCGAGCCGACGGGAAACTCTGGGGAAATTCGAGCCGGAGGGCCTTGACCTTGGCCGGGGTCAGCGAGTCCCGACGCTTTTGCCGACCGCCGTCGCTGACGCTTTCGTCCAGCCAGCGGCGAAGATTGTCGGCCGTGCCGAACTCGGCCAGCATCTCCATGGCGGTAACGGGGCCGAGGCCAGCGACGCCGTCGGTGTAGTCGGAGCCGCACATGAGCGCCAGGTCGACCATGGCCCGCCGGTCCAGACCCATGCGGCGCTGGATGGCGTCCAGGGTGAAGCGGCGGACCTGCCGGGTGTGCATGGGAGGAGAGGCGAGAGGACGTAACTGTTGCATCATCGATGCAGAGTTGGAAACCTTTCTACGGTCACAGAGCGCGTGTGTGGCGACATTGCGCTACTGGATACACTGGAGTGGCGCTAGGGACACCTGCTTGGCGCCACTAGTAGACACACCCTGATTATGACACCCTACCGCAATGTCTCTATGTCACCTCTGAGCAATCTCTAGACCGCCTTCTGAGCACGTCTCTAGATCACCTAAGCGCGTCTTTAGTTCACCTGAGCACGTTTCTAGATAAACTTTTGAGCACGGCACTTGACTACCCTTTGAGCAGTCTCTAAATCACCTAAGCACGTCTATAGATCACCTAAGCACGTCTATAGATCACCTAAGCACGTCTCTAGATCACCTGAGCACGTCTTTAGACCACCTGAGCACGCCTCTAGATTACCTTTTGAGCACGGCTCTAGATCACCTGAGCACATCTCTAGATTACCTTTTGAGCTCAAGATAGTCAGCATCAAATTCCAAGCACACCAACCAACCTGCTGAGTCCGGCTGAACACGAACCGATAGACTCTGCTGGCCCCGAACAGCCAGACATCCGAGTCGTCGGTGATGGTGCCCTCAGTCAGACCCAGCTGCTCAAGGCGGGCGCACTGGGCTTCTGCCTCCTCGGGGCTCACTACCACAGGCAGGCCAAACAGCGAGATCAGGCGGCGACTCTCGTCAACCAGTAGCTGAGATGGGTAATATTAAGCATTGAAATAATTAATGCGAATCCAGCCTAACAGCTTTACTGTTACTAGCGATGACAGATTTTCATGGGATTGATGTAATCAAATCGATGCGACAAAAATGCTGGTATGATCCATGAGATGCTGGTGTGGTACATGAGATGCTAGTGTGATACATGAGATGCTGGTGTGATCCATGAGATGCTGATGTGGTACATGAGATGCTAATGTGGTACATGAGATGCTGGTGTGTTACATGAGATGCTGGCGTGATAAATGAGATGCTGGTGTGATCTACGAGATACTGGTGTGATACATGAGATGCTGGTGTGTTACATGAGATTCTGGTGTGATACATGAGATGCTGGTGTGATACATGAGATGCTGGTGTGATACATGAAATCCTGATGCGATACATGAGATGCTGATGTGATACATGAGATGCTGGTGTGGTGCCAATGTGAAGTGCAAGTGTGACACAACTGTGCCAATGTGAGGTGCAGGTGTGACACAACTGTGCCAATGTGAGGTGCAGGTGTGACACAACTGTGTCAATGTGAGGTGCAAGTGTAACACAACTGTGCCAATGTGAGGTGCAGGTGTGACACAAGGGTTAAATCGTGCAGCACACCTGCGAAACGGATTCGCTTCTGGCCTCCACCCGGCCGAGCTGCTCTCTGGTTGCTTCCACAGTCTGGCCCACTTGCTGCTCCTGCTGCTGCGCCGCCTGCTGGCGCGACAGGGCGCGCTCGTTGGCGTTGGCTCCGAAGAGAAACGAGGCCCGACCGTAGCTTGCGTCGGCTGGCGCGTCTTCCACTACTTTTGCGCCTGCCGGTTTTGCTGCTTTTGCAGCAGCCTGTTCAAATAGGACTGCCGAGTCCAGCATGGGGACGGCCTCGAACTCGTCCTCGCTGTCTTCATCGTTGTCAACGTCGAGGACTTCGTTGGCCTTGCCCGCTGCTTCAGCTGGCCAATTTGCTGCAGACTTTGAAATTGTAGATGCTTCCGGATCGGCTGCGACCACTTCTATTCCGCCAACGTCTTCTGCTTTTGCTTTGGTTTCTGCTTTGGATTCTTTCTTTGAATTTGTCGTTCCTTCCGATTCTAAGCCTGTGTCGGTATTTGCTTTTGCTTTGACTTCTGCTTCTGCTGTTGCTTCTGCTTCTGTTTCTGCTTCAGGTGTTGCTTCAGTTTCTGCTTCGACTGTCGCTTTTGTTTTTGCGTGTGTATTCGGTTCTGCTTCCAAGTCTGCATTGGAACTAGCTTCCATCACCACCTCAACGTCCGGTTGATCTTTCGCTTTGTCATCAGTTGGAACTTCCGGTTCTACATCCGGTTCCGCAGGCTTCAATCTTCCAGCAGTAGCGGCAACCAGCTGCCCGCCAGCTGCCAGAAGCTGCTCGTCCGTCACCGGCTCCTCAGCCTTGTAGCTCTCGTCGAGGATCTCTTCAAGATCGTCGGCGAACTCCCCGACCTCCCCAGTCATCGCCGCCGACGCAGGAAGCAGCACGGATGAAGCAGCAGAGGTCGCTTCTGGACCGTCCTCGGCCGGCTGCTTACTTTCGACGTCCTTGGCCGGTTTGGTGAGCAGGTCGGCCCAGTCCTCGGCGGGCTTCTTGGCGCCTGCGCTGATCAGCAGGGCGTGCCCGCCCGACTCGCTGGCGATCTTGCTGAGTGCCAAGCGGCCCCGGCCAGCAGCGATCCACTCGGCCGCACGGCCGCCACCTCCGCCGCCGCCGTGGTCGGCCGTCCATAGCAGCAGCCTGTCGGCGCGGGCCTGCGTCATGCGCCTGCGCAGCTGGTCCAGCCGCTGGGTCAGGTGGCCCTGGCGCAGCAGCTTGGCGAACTGGTAGCCGCTGAACGACTCGGCGCTTGCTGAGTCAATGCCGCCTAATCGGTCGTTGAGAATGCGGGACTTTGACGAGGTCAGCTCCAGCAGCACGTGGTACTGGGCCTCGTCCGGCAGGCGCTTGAACTCTTCGCTGTCCGGATCCACGTTGCCGAGGGAGCCGCAGCTGGCCTGGAGTGGGCGGAGAGACTCCTGTCTGTCTGTCTGTCTGTCTGTCTGTCTGTCTGTCTGTCTGTCTGTCTGTCTGTCTGTCCGTCTGTCTGCCTGCCTGTCTGTCTGTCTGTCTGTCTGTCTGTCTGTCTGTCTTTCTGTCTGTCTCTCTGCCTGCCTGTCTGTCTGTCTGTCTGTCTGTCTGTCTTAGTGTCTTAGTGTCTGTCTGTCTCTCTGCCTGCCTGTCTGTCTGTCTGTCTGTCTGTCTGTCTGTCTGTCTATCTGCCTGTCTGTCTGTCTGCCTGCCTGCCTGCCTGTCTGTCTATCAGCGTATGTCCTAGCATTTGTCTTAGTGTGTCTTAAACACCACAGTGTTTGTCCGTCTTCACCAGAAAGTCTTTCACGCGAGCGCTCAGTCCAGTCTCCTCGGGATCGACGGCCTCGATGGGATCTCTGGCGGTGAGAGGTGGGAGCTACCTTTGTTATTAAGATTCGAGTCAGCTACAGACATTGCAAAGCTACCAACCCTCCGTCTTCATCAGGCTCTTCAGCAGAAGCGGCAGCGTCGTCTTCAGGCTCGCCACCTTCAGCATCCCCGGGCTCACCGCGGTGACCAGCGTCAGGTTCGCCGTCCTCACCGGAGCCCGACTCATCCAGGCCGCCCTCGCCCTCGCCTTCGCCGCTGCGCAAAGTCTGCAGAAATTTCTCAGCCCCCACTCGCATGTAGTGCCGCAGCACGCGCAGCCGCATCTCCAGGGTCTTGTCCTCGGCCGTGCGGCGGGCCTGGCGCCGGCGTTCCTGATTGGTTGGAGGGAATTCGGTCCGAGATGTGAAACTGAATGAGCTCTGCATCGGACCGCCGCACCTATCACCACCACACCACCAGTTCTTTGATTTCAGTTTCTTGAATCCCTCCTATCTGCTCCATCCTCCTTTTTGCTTCTAATACGCTCCCT
>NIVC01000486.1:335000-342500 GCA_002269645.1 Macrostomum lignano | reverse complement strand
CGATAAACAGTTTAAAAGCAAAGACACAAAACTTCACACGCTTATTCTTTGTCATCTTTGAAATGCTTGTCACCTGGACACAAGAGCAATTAGTTTTGCCCCTCCCATTATTTTGCAGTTGCTGCCCATGTACGCAGTTCCTCACGCGACTGCTTTCACACCTGTAGTAACTAACTTCCCCTCCTTAACTATGCATCAGCGTGAAATGAGCGTGGAATAATGACTTTGCTGAGCGAAAACGAGCAAATGTACAGCGCAGCTTTGTTAAACAATAGGCAGGAAACGCGCGATCGTATTTCGGCCATTACTTAACTCAGCTACACACTAATCTGCCATTGTTTTAATCACGTAGCTCATTGTCTACTCAAGCTGCTGGACGCTAGAATTGCAGTGCTGACAATGTACTTCTATTATACTCTGGCCTCCAAGAAGTCGGAATATATTTTTATAGCAGTACGTGCTCTGAATACATTTTAACAAGCAATTCGGGGTGTCATGCCGTAGCTATTACGAGTACGATTTACTTCTAAAGAAATGTCGATTCATTGATAACTTTCCCTAATTTGGGCGGATAGGTCGAGCAGAATTTACGAGAATCCAATTTTCATTTTTTTACTTAAGCTATGAAATAGGCTTTCGACTTTGGTTCGACTCCGTTAGCCGCCACACTGCTTGGCAATGACAAAGCCAGGGTTTGACCACAGATACTAGAATAACTAGATGGGCTACACAGCACATTTGCGTGCAAGCTACTTTCAGTTCAGTAGTAAGTTAAACAGAAGCATTTTAACGTATTTTTAAAGCCAATGCTTATTTACTGGCTCTTACCCCCCGCATAAACCCTCCAACCGCCTTTTCACAGAACCCCCAGCCCGCCCTGCTCCCATTTTGATTGCCTTTCTTTGGAATTCCAGCCCTATGTACAGCTATGTATGCGAGCTATGTACATTTCAGTGGACTGGCCAATGTACATTATGGCTGAACCAATTAGCAAGCTGTTTACGCATGCAAGCTTGTAGGCTTCTAAACTGATCAAAGTCATTTCAACTGCCTTTTATATAAAATAGCTTATGTATTCTTCTCTGCTACTGAACCGAAAGTGGAAAGCTGTTTTACTAAGTATATATGCCTGAGTGGCCCATCTCTAGATATTTTAGTATCGGTGGGTTTGACCCCCCCTGGGAGCAAGCCTATGAACACAGGGTCATCTGCATTAACAGCTGTCTATAAAAAACAAAGTGTTAACACGCTCGATCGCTCAGGAAAATGTTTAGTAGCTTTAAAATATGTTTTGCTGCAGGATATGCTCGGCAGCTGCGGTGCTACTAAGCCGTAAGTTGGATCTCCACTGGGCCATGAGCAGCAAAGATCAAAAGGAACAAGAAAACAGAAGAGAGGCAGCAGAAGGGAAAAGTGTATCATAGAACTCTATCCACATGAATTTTAGACAAAAAAGGCTGTCTTTGGCTATTTTGTTAATTCGAAAGCTGAAAATAAAGTAAGTAAGAGTACATAAGTAACTCAAGTAAATAAGTAAGTAGGCAAGAAGGTAAGGAAGGAGGGATGGAGGGAGAAAGCTAAAGGCGGAGCCTCAGCACGTCATTTCAGATTCATTTGTGGGAGTTGCACAGGCAAAATGTCAGCCACTCGTTTTCATAACCAACAGTGCTTAGGACAACACGGAGGATCAGAAAAAAAGTCGCGGAAGACGGAAAGAACAAGCAAATACAAAGACAACCCACTGTGTGCTGATGGTGCTTACAGAGTTGTAAAACAAAACTAATTTGGCAAGTCGAGACGAACTGGACAAGAAGAATCTGTTTTCTCTTGGCCAGAGCAGTTCTTTGCCCTTGAGCTATTTGACTGTCAACGGCATATTAATGCTCCGAGGGAGTTCTTCTGGGTGAATTTCTTCGCTGCCTCAGCTTCATCTTATCATCCGCCCGTCTTTCTTATTCAGTCTCTTGCAGAAATTCTATCTCGATACATACACCCCTGTTTCTATGTCTGAACATGTCACTTTAATTCTAAGAGACCCCTCGGGAGCAGACCCTGCAATTTGACTGCCCAACTGCCAAAAAACGCTGCACTCAAACAGATGAAACGAAGGGCCAAGGCCAAGCAAAAAACTATAACTTACGGACAGTTCCAGAGCAAATTTAGGCGAATGGAATAGACAAAAAGTATGTGCATATACATGCACGCGCCATAGAAACTAAAGCAGACCCGACAAAATTCTTCGGCTGCTTGGAAAGATTCACTTAGCAGGCACAGGATATTTTTTCACTTCCGAAAAAGAAACGCAGCTGTCTATAGAAAACGCTTCTTTCACAATTTGTTCATTCTGGATTCGTAGCTAAGCTAAGCAGAAAAAGCGTCTTTTAAATTTAATTTTGTAGTCCTGACAAGATTGCTGTCAAAATGAGATAAAACGAGAAACTTAGAGAAGAATATCTCAACGATTGATATCGCTAAAAGCAGAAATATACCTTCTACGTTTTTAATTAACGCGCAAGGAGTTGATTTTGTATCCGAAGCCATCTTTCGACTGTATTAGACGAAAAAGAGGTATATTCCTATACAAGACAACCTGATTGGTTGACGTGATCTTAGCAACAGCTCAGTTGAGAAAGGAAAATTGATAAAGAGGAGACGTTTCGTTTCTTCGGTGCAGTAAGCAGGGAATGCTGACTACTCGAGCCGCACTGGATAAACCGCACACAAGCATGTCGATTAGCGTCGAAGAATTATTAATGACCATGACTGCTAACGACAGTCTTCGTGTCGAGGCCTTCATCAAGACTGTCACAGTGCAAGAGATCTCGGTGGGGCGCATCGTGATGCTGGTTCTATATGCAGTCATCGGCGCCACCTCGCTGGTTAGCAACGGTTTGCTTCTATTAGCTGTACTCAAATCGCATCGGGTTTCTGAAAAATACTTTCTACTAAACCTGGTGTTTACCGACCTGCTCATGACTGCAATCTGCATACCGGGAGCCAGTCAGAAAATTGTATCTACCCACTGGACGCTGGGAGAAGGACTCTGCCGACTAGTTGAAACGGCTATGGTGTCAACAGCTGCGGCCAGCATTTTTAATCATACGGCAATGATTCTGGAGCGCTCCATCGGTATCAGCGCAAACCGACTAGCCAGCAACAGCAAGGCTTCGCGAACAACTTCCTGCAAGATGATTCTGGTAGTTTGGCTGGTAGCAATCTCATTTGGCTCACCTGTAGCTAAGTTCTCTCGCGTTACCGATGTAAGCAGCCTAATGTCATTCTCATTTGCGCCACTCAGCAACGCTACCCAGCTGACGCAGATGTGCCTGCAGAATATGAATAGTCGCTTAATGGCCGTAGTGTATGATGCAGTCAGCATTATGCTGCTGTACGTCTTGCCCTTGAGCATAATAATCTATAGCTACGCGAAGATAATCCGAACCGTACGCGAGGTGAACTCCCAGCTGGTGCAGTTTAACAACAACGCGGCGGTTAATCGCACTAAGAAGATTATGCGCCTTGGCGTCACAATGGCTAGCATATTCGCCGTCTCCTGGCTGCCGCATCATCTGACCATGCAGATTCGGAACATAATGGCTCTTATTAACGGCGAATCGTTCGGACTGGTGGCTGCCTTGTCTACCGGAGTGGACACCTCCGTGTTTATACTGATTGAGGACGCGATAAGCTGCCTAGCCCTGTCCAACTGCGCCGTGAATCCGATCTATCTTTTCATGTCCTGCCCGAAGTTTCGCAAGATTATTATCTGCACCTTTCGTTGCCAAGGAGGCGCAGGAGCGAACGGCGGCGCTGGCGGTGGAGTCACCGGCGGCACCGCTAGCGCCACGGCCAGCGTTGGTGGTAGGCGACGAATGCACGCTGTAGGACAGGGCGCCAATGTTATCAGACTGCAGTCGTTAGGGCGTTGCGAAAGCGCCGTATAAACTATTCTCGCAGCAATGACAGCAGAGAATATTTACTGTTTATTCTTTGTTTGACATTAGATATTTAGAATTTAATCGATTCGAATGTTTCTCGACGTCCTGTCTGTCAGTATCAGCACCAGATTCATTCATCGATAGCAATAGTGTGCTAAAGCTTAACTTAAAAAGCGACTTAAAAGTTCCGACAGGGCAGTGTTTCTTGCGCATCATGCTACGAGCTAAAAGCAAAGTCTCATTGTCTCTCAAATACAACACCTAATAGCTGCTCTAGATGGCACCAAATTGACTAGCTTTTTCTTTACAACCGTTAAATTTAGTCACTTTGGATCAGAGCACTTTGCCCGACCTCACTATATTTTAAGTCATTACCAATTCGCAAAGATGTTTACTACGCTCATTAAGATGATTAGTTATCTCAATTTTGAGCTTTTCACTATACCATCACGGACAAAATAGTGTTATCTTACTACCTGTATCTTCACATCATCTCCATAGTTACACATTTTTGATCGCAGATTCTCTCAAATAATGAGCAGATATTTTATTGTTGTTCTCAATGTTAGTCAGTACTTCGTTATTCTTTTTACTAATCTCGCGATTCGATGCACGCTTGGTAGCAAATTGATGATTGCAAATCACGATTCTAATATACGATTACACCTGCACTACAGCTTCACATTAAGCAAATTCACCGTTCTTTCAGTGGTCAGTCAGTTTTCCACTGATGGCATTTGAGGCGCTACCTAATTTAACGTCACTTAGGACCATTCAAGACGCTTTTAACGTCTATATAGCTCGTAACGTGTGTCTGTATTGACGTCTATAATCAAGAATGAAGCTTTTGACACCACAATTGGCGTCCATAACCAAGCATGGCGTCTCTGTTGACACCAATATTGGCGTCCTTTAACCAGGCATGACGTCTATCATTGACACCAATATTTGTGTTATTAGGTTCAGATATAGATTAGAAAAAAGTTTACGAACAGGGAAATCGGATATTTAATATATAATATCTTATTAGGCTAAAATATTCGAATAAAGTTGAGAATCTACACAGATCTGACACTGGAATATCCTTGCTCCGGAGGTTACTCGACACGAGTAGATCTTCAACAACAGATTACTGCTAGAGTACTGGCCGATCGTCATCAGTTCTCATTCCCGAACGCGAGCAAAGATCAAAGCTCAAATCTCAGGAACTAATAACCCTTCGTTCCCGTCAGTAACAGCCCCATCAGAGAAAAATAAGAGGCTAAATATCCTAGATAAACACCTGTCATTTTCCACTTAGCTGCTTTAATCTGATATGCTGACAGAGACAGGGTTCGCGACAGCTGGGCAAAGGCATTATAACCAATGTAGAAAAATCTAACCAGATTAACCCCCCACTGCTAGTTTAAGGGAAAAAGCTAGGAAAACCAGCTTCCCATAACTAGACTTAGAACTAACCAACTACTACTTAAGAAAGTTAACCCCAACGTAGGATTGGCGAAGTCATTCGACTGTGATTCCTATTTATCAGTCGCATAGATTGTTGCTAAGCTTCAATCATACGATTACATAAAATTAGAACTGAAATTAAAAATTAAAAATTGGAACTTAGAAATTAGAAAAATTAGCCTTTAAATTGCAAAAATTGCTATCTAGCTCAAGGATGCAGGAATAGAATGGACTGCTAATCTAGCCAATGAGGATGCAGGAATAGAATGGATTGCTAATCTAGCCCATATGCGGATGTAGGAATAGAATGGATTGCTAATCTAGCTCATATGTAGATGTAGGAATAGAATGAATTGCTAATCTAGCCCATGCGTATAAGATAAGAGAAACGTCTATTTTGAAGTTTTGCGGATAGTTTGAAATTTGTGTTAGCAACCTCCAATAGTCCACCTAAATACAACTTTCTGGACACTATTCAAAGAAAATAACCAAAACAGAGTTAATTGCCACCAAAAACTTAAAAGTTATCATTATTAAGTTTCCACGCCATCATATTCATACAGGCAAATCTTTACCAGACGTCTCGTAGATTAAATGTACACAAGCCGTTGCTTCACTAAATTCACTTAGGCGAATTATAAATTAATTGTTCGAGAAACAATCACAATACCAAATAAAAGTACATCAATGTACTACTGAATATAACTATCGTTGCCAATGCTACACACAAGAGTTTTAACTGGCGGTAATCAGTCAACGGAAAACTTATAGTGGGAAAGAGATCGCAAAACATAACAGATATTATAATTAACTATACTGCGATAAACTAATATATATATATAATAACAACAATAATTCCCGTTCCAAAATCCGCATCACAGATTCTATAATAACTGGCTTATTTTCTGATAGAAAAGTTTCTCTACTTTCAGTTTAGTAGCAAGGAAGCAAGCGTAAGCTATTTCACGAGAAGAAAGCCACTTTTTTGCGACTTGTGGATGATTTTAACAACTCGTGATTGGTGCAGCCGTAATGTACATTAGCCAGCGCCACTAGAAATGTACGTCGAGAAAGGCAATAAAAATTGGGCGGCGGAGCGGGTAGAGGTTTTGTGTGGAAAGATGCGAGGAGACGCAGTCGGAGGCGTTCAGCTAGTGGGGGGTGGGTAACGAGTCTATAAATGTACATGGCAGCTTTAAGCGGAATACAGAGGAAGGCAATAAAAACTGGGCGGCGGGAGGGGGTAGAGGATATGTGAGGAATGACGCGGTCGGAGGGCCAAGCTAAGGGGTAAGAGGTCAAATAAATCGAGTCCTGTACCAAAATGCATTAAAATGCTTCCTACTTAACTTTCTACTTAACTGAAAGTAGTTTACACGCAAATGTGCCACATATATATATACATATATATATACGTTCGTACATGCAAGTAGAGCAATTAGACATTTTAGGAACTCGGATTGAGATTAGCCAGACACAGGTGATTGAACAAACAAATGAACTTAACGGCAACAAAATATATGTAATATGAAAATATCACAATGAAATTGATACATCAGTAAACCAAACAACAATATCATAATTGTCGAACCTCCACTCAATAATTAATTATCGATTGCTTAACGATCTTATCCTAATTAGTCACCTCAACAAAGGATCTGCTAATTATTGAATAAACAAACCAACTAAGCAACCGATCGATCATACAAGTCAAACAGTCCATTTAACCAATCAGACAGACAGTAATTAAACTGACTTGAAACAACCAACAAGACAATAAATATTCACTAATCTACCAGAAAATCTGTAATTCTATTAACCAATTAATCAATCAATCATCGGAAAGATCGAATCGCAGCGAGTCGATGGCCAGTCGCTGCAGCGTGTCGCAGCGAGGGCAACGGGCAGCGCCGCCGCCACCACTGGCACCTCCGCCGCAGTCGGCGTGCCTGACGGAGGCGCAGTTCAGCGACACGCACTCGGCGTACTGATCCAGCTCGTGGAGCAGTATCGGCCGGTCCTCGCGTCGGCAGATCCAACACCTGGCCGTGATGGTGCGACAGTTGCCGCAGGCGGTCACGTGACCCCTAGCCAATAGCACAGCTTTGGCCAG
>NIVC01000486.1:242500-332500 GCA_002269645.1 Macrostomum lignano | reverse complement strand
GACGATGCAGCTGCTGCTGCTGCTGCTGTTGCTGCCTTCGCCGACCGCGGCCAGCCAGCTGCTGCGGCCTGCCGCCGGCCTGCTGCTGTCGGCGAATCTCGTCCAATTGGCGGCGAATGTCGGCTACGGCGCCGCTGAGAATCGACGCTTCGGCGCGTTGAAATGCCGCCTCGGCGTCGGCTTGGTCAGCCGATTGTTGAGCACGAGCCGCCGTCGCCGCTGCCGGAGTCGCGGTTGGCATGGAAACCGACCGATGCCGCTGCAGCAGGGTGGTCAATCCGGGATGCACGAAGCTGCGCTGGTCGGCCTGGCCTCGCGGCGGCTGCTCCGATTCGGTTGGCAGCAGCAGCAGCTGCGGAGCGGCAGATGAGGACCAGAAATTCAACAGGCTGCTCTGCAGGTTCAACTGGAATTCCGCTTCGTCTAGCGATTTCACCAGTTCAAGGAAGACGGCCCCGCGCTCGGCGTCCAGTATTAGCGAATTGGCGTAATAATAGCGGCTGATTCTGTCGCGATCCTGCAGCACTGAGGCCAGGTAAGACGAGGTGGTGCCTTCATTAAGGCAGGCTCGAACCCAGGCCCTGCAGCAGCCGATTTCGCTGCGCTGATGCTGAGGCCGCTGCAGCAGCTGCATCTGCAGTCTGTGCGGTATGTAGGCCCGAATGAACTGCCAATAGTTTACGTCGCAGTCCGGGGAGCTTGTGGGCAGCGGAGACTGGTCGCTGCCGGTGATGAAGCTGGCTATGCGGCGGGCACCGCGGCCTTTGATGCGGTGAAGGAAAAACGCTTCGATGCACGAGGCGGCCAGATTCGTTGACGGGTCGCTGCCAGGGGTGACCAGCGGTTGGTGTTTTAAAACTGAGTAGCTACTGCATGTAAGTAGCTCAGTAGCAAACTAATGCTATTTTATTAATACATGTAGGTGGCTAGTTTAGGTCCGTATCTCTAA
This sequence comes from Macrostomum lignano, assembly GCA_002269645.1. Taxonomy (NCBI): domain Eukaryota; kingdom Metazoa; phylum Platyhelminthes; family Macrostomidae; genus Macrostomum; species Macrostomum lignano. The sequence continues at coordinate 331,551 of NIVC01000486.1, read as the reverse complement.
CAGGAATGTAGCTTTGTCTAACAAATAGATGGTCGTGTCTAACAGGTAGATGGCCTGTATAACAGATTGAGGACCATATCTAACAGGTAGATGGCCTGTATAACAGATTGAGGACCATATCTAACAGGTAGATGGCCTGTATAACAGATTGAGGACCATATCTAACAGGTAGATGGCCGTGGCTAACAGGTAAATGGTCCTATCTAACAGGTAAATGGCCCTATCTAACAGGTAAATGGTCCTATCTAACAGGTAAATGGTCCTATCTAACAGGTAAATGGCCCTATCTAACAGGTAAATGGTCCTATCTAACAGGTAAATGGCCCTATCTAACAGGTAAATGGCCCTATCTAACAGGTAAATGGCCCTATCTAACAGGTAAATGGTCCTAACAGGTAAATGGTACTATCTAACAGGTAAATGGCCCTATCTAACAGGTAAATGGCCCTATCTAACAGGAAAATGGCCCTATCTAACAGGTAAATGGCCCTATCTAACAAGAAAATGGCCCTATCTAACAGGTAAATGGCCCTATCTAACAGGTAAATGGCTCTCTCTAACAGGTAGAAGGCTCTGTCTAACAGGTAGATGGCCCTGTTTAACAGGTAGACGTTCCTGTCTAACAGGTAAATGGCCCTATCTAACAGGTAGATGGCCCTGTTTAACAGGTAGATGTTCCTGTCTAACAGGTAAATGGCCCTATCTAACAGGTAGAAGGCTCTGTCTAACAGGTAGATGGCCCTGTTTAACAGGTAGATGTTCCTGTCTAACAGGTAAATGGCCCTATCTAACAGGTAGAAGGCTCTGTCTAACAGGTATATGGCCCTGTCTAACAGGTAAATGGCCCTTGTTAACAGGTAGATTGCCCTTTTTTAAAGGTAAATGGCCCTATCTAACAGGTACACAAATGATAGCAAGATTCGCAGCTGGTTTTGCCCAACAGGTAGATGTCTAACAGACAGAGCTGAGTTCATTCACCTAGTAAAACAGCCATCGCATGCGAATGGCAGCAACAACTCACTCAGTAATCTCTGCATCCGGATGCTCAACGCAGTAGCAGCAGATTTCCCTATAAGCTCTGGTTAATGAGCGCAATATCTCATCTTTGACTCGATTTTCACGGTACAGACGGGCGTAGGCCTGAGATTCAGACTTCATTATTCGCTGGCAGCTGGGAAGTCAGCGGCAGAGAGATGCACCAAAAACAGGTGTCGGTGGCTGCCACCTCGGGCCGACCGGAGTTAGCTTGGCATGAAGTCAATGTCAGTTTCCATGGTTACAGAGATTCCCTACCCAACAATGCTAAACAGCGCATGTGTCGAGGACTAAATTGCTTTCTCAACCTCCAACAGAACTGCATCAAATGAGAATTAGACTCTGCAATTGCTACTGCTATTTCGACTGCTACGAATTAACTGACAAACTGAAACCTTAACCTAAACATGACCTAAACATACTCCTAAACCATACCCTAAATCTTTGCTCTAATCTAAACCCTAACTCTAACCTCAACAACCAAAGCTTTGGGTTGGTAACCTTGTGGTCTAGCACAGGCTCTGATGTGCCAGCGGCCCAGGCTCGACAGCACTTCCTGTACAGCTAAACCATAGCCCTTCCTGTACAGCTAAACCACAGCACTTCCTGTACAGCTAAACCACAACTCTTCCTGTACAGCTAAACCACAGGCCTTCCTGTACAGCTAAACCACAGCCCTTCCTGTACAGCTAAACTACAGGCCTTCCTGTACAGAGTGTTCAAAGCTACTTGTCTTCATGAGCTCCATCTATCAATCAGGTTTTAATGAATAAAATTAAACTGCAAGTCTCAACAAATTAATTATATAATATTGTATTGTATACCTAAGTATCCAACTATATATATATTGTTAAAAAGCATATAAGAGCATGGTCCTGTGCAATGGCTGTACTAAAAAAATAAATTAGAATATTAAACGACAGAGGGTAGAAAACTCTACTTTGTGCAAAAAGGTGCAAATAGAAACAGAAAAAGAAAATAGAAATTGACACAAAATAATCATAAATATTGTGAACAAATATAGTAAAAATATGCATCTTTATTAACATTGCAATGCTTGCTTTAAAAGTCAAGAAGGTTTTGATTCAACTGTAATATCTGCCTGATAAAATCTTTCATGTCTGAAATAGGATATGGGTAAGCATAGACACTATCGCACTGCTAAATATCCGATTAGACATTTTAAGCAGCGATATTTGTGTGCAGTGAAACTCACAAAACAAATTGGAATTCTTTCAATTTTGTGCAAACAATATGCAAACTTGGAAAATATGATTTAGCAAGTTTTGTTACTTGCGATCCCGTTCAATGAAGGATTGGGATTTTACAGTAGGAACAACTGGGATATTGCAGTAGGAATCATTGGGATTATACAGTGGGAATATTTGGGATGTTACAGTGGGAATAATCGGGATTCTACAGTGAGAATATTTGGGATTTTACAGTGGGATTAATTGGGATTTTACAGTGGGAATAATTGGGATTTTACAGTGGGAATAATTGGGATTTTACAGGAATAATTGGGATTTTACAGTGGGAATAATTGGGATTTTACAGTGGGAATAATTGGGATTTTACAGGAATAATTGGGATTTTACAGTGGGAATATTTGGGATTCAACAGTGGGAATCATTGGGATTATACAGTGGGGATAATTGGGATTTTACAGTGGGAATATTTGGGATTCAACAGTTTCAAAATTGGAAAAAATGGGGATTTTCATAACGCGAATTTGGTATTAAAACTCAACAAAATCAACCAGTGAAGATTTCAGTGAACCCTGGATCAATAAACCTATGCAAGGCAAGGAGCTGGTAGTATAAATACAAACAAAAAAGTGACTAGCTAGGACTAGATATATAATAATAGAAAGTAAAAAAATAATACTGTCACATAAGTTAGAATAATGATGCTTATATGCAAAAATATGAATAAACTGCTGACCGACAGAGACAAACTTAAAGACAATATAAATTGGCATTTGAAAATTAAAAAAATGACAACGACAACAACAGCGGCTAAAAAATGATTTTAATAGAGAGACCCACATTTTTTAAATCATAAAAATAGGCATATATATAGTTAAAGACATAGAATATGTACAGAGTATGTATAAGGCAGCAGTACTGTAAACACAGAGAGAGAGACTAATAAAGATTTAGAACATTGTTATCAGAATATACATATTTGTGTTATAATACACAATATATAATACTAATATTATTAAAAGTAAAAATGAATATAATCTGTAATCATGGAGTCTGCAGGGGCAGAGATGTTGGTACTTTAATTTGATTTGATTCTGTTTTCAATTTCGAATTTTTTAACTGCCCCTCTCGAGTCTCTATAGATAGATCCGATAATCATGTAATGTAATGCAATAATCATGTAATGTAATGCAATAATCATGTAATGCAATGCAATAATCATAAAATATAAAAACATGAGACTAGATCAGTTCAACACCGCAAAACGATGTACAAAAAAGATTTTTTAAAAATCCCCGCTACAAAGACACAAAGGAAGCGTTTTCAAAAGTTCAGCTGAACAAAGAAACAACGTGGAAGCAGCAAATTGGAAAAAAAAGACACAACATAGACAACTGAAAGCGACAACACGGACGCGGATTACTGCTGACGTTAAAAAGAAATTAAAAATTCAAATTTATCTGAAAAGTTTAACTACTAATAGTAGATAATAGTCATATTATTCCTGTTGGCTTTCAGGCCAATGACATCCTCAAGACATCCTCAGAACAGCCTCAGGACATCCTCAGGACATCCTCAAGGCAGCCTCAGGTCATTCTCAGGCAGCCTGAGGAAAGTTTCAGGACAGCCGCAGGACATCCTCAGGACAGCCTCGGGAAAGTTTCAGGACAGCCTCATGAAAGTTTCAGGACAGCCTCATGAAAGTTTCAGGACAGCCTAAGGACAGCCTCAGGACAGCCTCAGGAAAGTTTCAGGACAGCCTAAGGACATCCTCAGGACAGCCTCTGGAAAGTTTCAGGATAGCCTCAGGAAAGTTTCAGGACAGCCTAAGGACAGCAAAAGGACATCCTCAGGACAGCCTCAGGAAAGTTTCAGGACAGCCTCAGGAAAGATTCAGGACAGCCTCAAGAAAGTTTCAGGACAGCCTCAGGAAAGTTTCAGGACAGCCTAAGGACAGCAAAAGGACATCCTTAGGACAGCCTCAGGAAATTTTCAGGACAGCCTCAGGAAAGATTCAGGACAGCCTCAGGAAAGATTCAGGACAGCCTCAGGAAAGATTCAGGACAGCCTCAGGAAAGATTCAGGACAGCCTCAGGAAAGATTCAGGACAGCCTCAGGAAAGATTCAGGACAGACTCAGGAAAGTTTCAGGACAGCCTAAGGACATTCTTAGGACAGCCTAAGGAAAGTTTCAGGACATCTTCATGAAAGTTTCAGAACATCCTCAGGAAAGTTTCAGGACATACATTCTCAGGACATCCTCAGACAGCCTCAAAAAAATCTCAGGACAAACGCAAAATACCCTCAGGACACCTTGAAGGCCTTAGTAGCCATCAACACCATGCAGACCAGTAGTGCAAATTTGCAGAGAACGCTGATGAACCCCAATTAGTTAAGATGTTTAATCAGTTCCAGAGCTTCAAAACTGCTGCCGCTGTCAATTAAAAGTCGTCATCTCGTCCAAAATCGTCACCCCCAAATCCGTCGTCGCCGTAGCCGTAGTCGTCGCCGTACCTGTCGTCATAGTAGTCAACCTCGTCCTCCAGCTTCTCAGCCGCCAATTCGTCCTCTTCGTCGCGCAGCAGATCCTCGAATTCGGCGGCAGCGTCCCGACAGTCGTAGGGGTCGCCGCCACACTCACCCTGGCAGTGGCCGTCGCTGGCGTCCTGGTGCTCCGAGTACAGCAGGTGCAAGTCCTCGGTGTCGTCGGCGTCCCGATCAGCGCCACGGCCGCCGAAAGCGTCGATGTCGTCGACGGCGGCCAGATGGAAGTCGTCGAGTTCCTTGCTGACCAGCTCGTCGCGAAGATCCTCGTCGGCCGCCATCAGGGCCGCGGTTGTCAGCGCGTCATCGACATCGACGTCTGCAGCAGTCGCCGCCACCGACATCGCAGCGTCGTCGCTAACGAAGGTGGCCTCCGTGTCCGGGCAACAGCCGCCGGCGATGCGCGAACTCGACAGTTCGTGTCCGAATTGATCTTCATCGTCAGCTGCCGCAGCAGCAGCCATCAGCATCGCCGTGTTGGACGCGTCGCCCAGTTCGTTGACGCCGTAGCCTCCATGGATGTCGCCAATATCGTAGAAGTCTTGCAGGCTGCTGGCGCAGTGCTCAGCCCCGGCGGCGGCGGCGGCAGCTGCTGAAACGACGGCCAAGGAAGCGCCGAGCTCCTCGGCGGTGGTGGCCCGGCCGGCTTCGTCGGCAGCGGCGTCGGAACGACGTCGGGCAGCGCGTCGGTCCTGCGCCAACGGGTATTCGGAGTTGACTTGCTGATTGGTGGACTCAGTGTGATTGATAAATGATTGATTTTTATACTGACCTATCAATTACTTGAATAATTGAGAGTACAGGGCCGCTGTACACCCTGTGGGAGCGTGTGTATGAGTGCGCGCCAGCGTACAGATCCGCACGCTTGTACATGTATGTGCTCAGAAGTCAGCAATTGGGTGTGCGGCGATTTCGCCAATGGCGTTGCGCCAGGGTGCCCACAGCCCCAGCAATTATATTACTAACCACAGTCGACTCCGCTTAACTTGCAGATATAATGATATATCTATATACTACTTTTGCGCTTTTTGTCTGTCTGACTGTCCGTCTGCGTTTTTTTCGAAAACCGTCTGGCCGAGAAATTAAGCCGATATGTATCGAAAAGTATGAAACTAGAGAAATAAAGCCGATATGAATCGAAAAGTATAAAACTAGAGAAATAAAGCCGATATCTGTCGAAATAATACAAAAAACCCAGCGATGGAAAAATCGATTTGGAAGTGCTGGATCAAATATTATGAAGTTGAATGCCCCATGGGGGCTTAGTACGCTAGTCTATATACTAATTTATTCACCTGGTCCTCTTCCCAGCGATCCAAATCGTTGCCCAAATCGCTATTGAACCTCTGATAGGCCCGGTTGTAGCGGTGACTCATGCTGCCCCGGTTGCCGCAACCGGCCGGGCCCGCTATGCCGCGCAGGCCTCTGGCCGGCAGGCAGTAGGCCAGCAGTTCGCGCTCGTCGATATCCTGGAACACCGGGCCGCTGACCGCGCCGGAGCCGCCCCAGCCGTAGCCCCAAGACCAGCCAGAGTCTGGCCCTAGCAACAGGCCGGTTGCTAGGAGACCGCCGGCGGTTAGCAACGCTTTCCGCCGATCATTGTCCTGATTGGCTGCTGCTGGCGCGGTTTCCTCCGTGCTCGCCGATGTCGCTTCGTCGTAGGCTGGCGGAGGCGCAGGCGGAGCCGACGGCTCTGCTGCCGACTTCTCGGCCACGGCATGTTTTGAAGGCGCGGACGGCTTTAAAACTGTGTCCAGGGCTTGCAGGAACTTGCTGTGGAGTAAGCATTGGGGAAAAATAGATCGGTGTGTTAATGAGACGGTTGATGATTTTTGAAAATTGGGATTAGGATATTTTAGAATGAGGATTGGGATTTGTCAGCATGGGGATTGGGTTTTTTAGGAAAGGATTGTGATTTTTTAGAATGATTGGGATTTTACAGAATTATTGGGATTTCTCAGACTGATTGGGATTTCTTAAAAAAGAATTTGTGATTCTCCAGCATGGTGAATAGGCACAGACGGAATGTGACACTCAATACAGCGAGAAAGCAGTCCAAACTTACATGAGATGCTTGACATGATCGAAGCAGAACCAGTGCATCTTATCCGGCACAGGTTCGCACATGACTGGCACGCCTAGCAGCTGGTTCAGATCGGCGTCCCGGGGCAATTTCGGCGCTTTAGTAATCGCCTTAGCCATGTGGCCAACGCATAGGTACTTGCACACCGACTGGAACATTGCAAAGCGTTGAGCATTGTAACAATAAATTAAAAATAGAGCACATGCATTACAATAAGCAACCAGAATGACGGCCTCATACCGATAGTTTCACGCTGCCAATAAGTTTCCTATTGATTTTGTACCAGCCAAGGGTGCTGTCGGGCATCAGCACAAGGCAGACATCTTTCCACTTTGACATGGACGGGATTGACGATTCTGGAATAGGGGTGTTTTTTAGGGCGCTTTTTAGCGAAACTATGGGCGATGTGGGGTGGTGGGTGCGATGGGGTGGTGGGTTTGATAAGGTGGTGGTTTGATGGGGTGGTAGGTTTGATGGGGTGGTGGGTGCTATGGGGTGGTGAGTGCGTTGGGGTAGTGGGTTTGATGGGGTGGTGGGTGAGATGGGGTGGTAGGTTTGATGGGGTGGTGGGTGCTATGGGGTGGTGAGTGCGTTGGGGTAGTGGGTTTGATGGGGTGGTGGGTTTGATGGGGTGGTGGGTGTGATGGGGTGGTGGGTGTGATGGGATGGTGGGTTTGATGGGGTGGTGGGTTTGATGGGGTGGTTGGTTTGATGGGGTGTTGGGTGTGATGGGGTGGTGGGTGTGATGGGGTAGTAGGTTTGATGGGGTGGTGGGTGCGATGGGGTGGTGGGTGCGATGGGGTGGTGGGTTTGATGGGGTGGTGGGTTTGATGGGGTGGTGGGTTTGATGGGGTGGTTGGTGCGATGGGGTGGTGAGTGCGTTGGGGTGGTGGGTTTGATGGGTTAGTGTGTCTGTCAAGGTGATGGGAGCGATGGAGTTTTGTGTGTAATAAGGCGGATAGGGTGATAGTGGGTGGGATATGGTTAATGCTATTGGTTGCGGGTGAATAGTACATGATGTAGCGAGTACTTTTACAGTGATATATGCTAATATAACAGAAATTAGACATTAAAACTTACTAACATACACGCACGCCTCCATAGTGAGAAGTGGATTAAAATTGCTCATTATTGCTGATCAGATTGGAAGACAGTACGAGCAGTTTGACAATGCAGTTCCGCGATGCGCGTACTTATGACCGATTCTGTAAACTGAAATGTTTGGTAGTCAAGTATAATAAATAACAAACAAAAAGAGCTTCACTCATTATTAACCGCTGTATTTTTCAACGATCTTTCACTTTCTTGAGGGGAGAAGTCTTATCACTTTTTTATTATAACAAAGGGATGGTTTTCCTCAACTTTATCCCTTGCTGAAGGGTATTTCCCACCGAATCTATCACTAGCTAGAGAAGGTATTTCCCACCGAATCTATCACTGGCTAGACAGGGTATTTCTCACCGAATCTATCACTAGCTAGAGAGGGTATTTCCCACCGAATCTATCACTAGCTAGAGAGGGTATTTCCCACCGAATCTATCACTAGCTAGAGAAGGTATTTCCCACCGAATCTATCACTAGCTAGAGAGGGTATTTCCCACCGAATCTATCACTGGCTAGAAAGGGTATTTCTCACCGAATCTATCACTAGCTAGAGAGGGTATTTCCCACCGAATCTATCACTAGCTAGAAAGGGTATTTCCCACAGAATCTATCACTGGCTAGAGAAGGGTATTTCTCCCGAATCTATCGCTAGCTAGAGAGGGTATTTCCCACAGAATCTATCACTGGCTAGAGAAGGGTATTTCTCACCGAATCTATCACTGGCTAGAGAAGGGTATTTCTCACCGAATCTATCACTAGCTAGAAAGGGTATTTCCCACCGAATCTATCACTAGCTAAAGAGGGTATTTCCCACCGAATCTATCACTAGCTAGAAAGGGTATTTCTCACCGAATCTATCACTAGCTAGAGAGGGTATTTCTCACCGAATCTATCACTAGCTAGAGAGGGTATTTCTCACCGATTCTATCACTGGCTAGAAAGGGTATTTCTCACCGAATCTATCACTAGCTAAAGAGGGTGTTTCTCACCGAATCTATCACTAGCTAGAGAGGGTATTTCTCACCGAATCTATCACTAGCTAGAGAGGGTATTTCTCACCGAATCTATAACTACCTACAGAAGGGTATTTCTCACTGAATCTATCACTAGCTAAAGAGGGTATTTCTCCCGAATCTATCACTAGCTAGAGAGGGTGTTTCTCCCGAATCTATCACTGGCTAGAGAAGGGTATTTCTCACCGAATCTATCACTAGCTAAAGAGGGTATTTCTCCCGAATCTATCACTAGCTAGAGAGGGTGTTTCTCCCGAATCTATCACTGGCTAGAGAAGGGTATTTCTCACCGAATCTATCACTAGCTAGAGAGGGTATTTCTCACCGAATCTATCACTGGCTAGAGAGGGTATTTCTCACCGAATCTATCACTGGCTAGAAAGGGTATTTCTTACCGAATCTATCACTAGCTAAAGAGGGTGTTTCTCACCGAATCTATCACTAGCTAAAGAGGGTGTTTCTCACCGAATCTATCACTAGCTAGAGAGGGTATTTCTCACCGAATCTATCACTGGCTAGAAAGGCTATTTCTCACCGAATCTATCACTGGCTAGAGAGGGTATTTCTCACCGAATCATCACTAGCTAGAGAGGGTATTTCTCACCGAATCTATCACTAGCTAGAGAGGGTATTTCTCACCGAATCTATCACTGGCTAGAGAGGGTATTTCTCACCGAATCTATCACTAGCTAAAGAGGGTGTTTCTCACCGAATCTATCACTAGCTAAAGAGGGTGTTTCTCACCGAATCTATCACTAGCTAGAGAAGGGTATTTCTCACCGAATCTATCACTGGCTAGAGAGGGTATTTCTCACCGAATCTATCACTAGCTAGAGAGGGTATTTCTCACCGAATCTATAACTACCTACAGAAGGGTATTTCTCACTGAATCTATCACTAGCTAAAGAGGGTATTTCTCCCGAATCTATCACTAGCTAGAGAGGGTGTTTCTCCCGAATCTATCACTGGCTAGAGAAGGGTATTTCTCACCGAATCTATCACTAGCTAAAGAGGGTATTTCTCCCGAATCTATCACTAGCTAGAGAGGGTGTTTCTCCCGAATCTATCACTGGCTAGAGAAGGGTATTTCTCACCGAATCTATCACTAGCTAGAGAGGGTATTTCTCACCGAATCTATCACTGGCTAGAGAGGGTATTTCTCACCGAATCTATCACTGGCTAGAAAGGGTATTTCTTACCGAATCTATCACTAGCTAAAGAGGGTGTTTCTCACCGAATCTATCACTAGCTAAAGAGGGTGTTTCTCACCGAATCTATCACTAGCTAGAGAGGGTATTTCTCACCGAATCTATCACTGGCTAGAAAGGCTATTTCTCACCGAATCTGTCACTGGCTAGAGAGGGTATTTCTCACCGAATCATCACTAGCTAGAGAGGGTATTTCTCACCGAATCTATCACTAGCTAGAGAGGGTATTTCTCACCGAATCTATCACTGGCTAGAGAGGGTATTTCTCACCGAATCTATCACTAGCTAAAGAGGGTGTTTCTCACCGAATCTATCACTAGCTAAAGAGGGTGTTTCTCACCGAATCTATCACTAGCTAGAGAAGGGTATTTCTCACCGAATCTATCACTAGCTAGAGAGGGTATTTCTCACCGAATCTATCACTGGCTATAGAGGGTATTTCTCACCGAATCTATCACTAGCTAGAGAGGGTATTTCTCACCGAATCTATAACTACCTACAGAAGGGTATTTCTCACTGAATCTATCACTAGCTAAAAAGGGTATTTCTCCCGAATCTATCACTAGCTAGAGAGGGTGTTTCTCCCGAATCTATCACTGGCTAGAGAAGGGTATTTCTCACCGAATCTATCACTAGCTAGAGAGGGTATTTCTCACCGAATCTATCACTGGCTAGAGAGGGTATTTCTCACCGATTCTATCACTGGCTAGAAAGGGTATTTCTTACCGAATCTATCACTAGCTAAAGAGGGTGTTTCTCACCGAATCTATCACTAGCTAAAGAGGGTGTTTCTCACCGAATCTATCACTAGCTAGAGAGGGTATTTCTCACCGAATCTATCACTGGCTAGAAAGGCTATTTCTCACCGAATCTATCACTGGCTAGAGAGGGTATTTCTCACCGAATCATCACTAGCTAGAGAGGGTATTTCTCACCGAATCTATCACTAGCTAGAGAGGGTATTTCTCACCGAATCTATCACTAGCTAGAGAGGGTATTTCTCACCGAATCTATCACTAGCTAGAGAGGGTATTTCTCACCGAATCTATCACTAGCTAAAGAGGGTGTTTCTTACCGAATCTATCACTGGCCAGAGGGGGTATTTATTACAGGTACGGGTTATTTCTCATCCAATCTATCACCGGCCAGAGGGGGTATTTATTACAGGTACGGGGTATTTCTCATCCAATCTATCACTGGCCAGAGGGGGTATTTATTACAGGTACGGGGTATTTCTCATCCAATCTATCACTGGCCAAAGGGCAATCTGATAATTGAGTCCCTACTCCTTGGTGTGCGAAAAAGAAGTGAAGACAAAACCGGGTGCAATATTGAGGAGCGGCGAGCAGGATGACAAGTTTAGCAAAAAATTGCATTTATGAATTTCTTTACTGAAAGATGCATGCATAGTAGGCATAAATATTTGTATAAATATATAAATATATTAGTATCATATTTATTTAACGTGTAGAAAAACAATCCAATCCAATTTTTAGAAAGATTGACCCCCCAAGGAGAAGCGCTAGATAGGCTATAAAAAATCAGAATCAGGAAATTCTGCCTACAGTAGATCATAATTTATTCATACCAGACCAGATAAAACAAACAAAAACTTGGGGTCGGAGAAACTCAATCGGATGGACTCGAGTTGAGAAGCACAAGAGAAAAAATGAAAAGTACATATGATGGGAAAGAAACTGCAAACGGCTAGCGATTCGAAATTAAAACTCCAGGGAGGTAAGGCAAAAGTACAAATTTCCTATGCATAGACGGGAAAAAAGGAAATGACGTGCGCGTTGCCGACAGGTCTAAAAGTTTGCTTTGTACTTTTGAAGACATCGAATCACTGATAATTAGATGATTCAAGCAAAGCCAGCAGCATTATACAATGTGAGCGTAAATAAATAAACTTGCATAACTACTCACCAATTGTTAGTAATATCGAAGGAGTTTCGGGTAGATTTTGCAGCTACATAAACAAGGGTGAAATTCGGTATTATTGCAATTGAGAGCGGGAAATTGCTCGTCTCGTGAATGCAAGGCATGAAAAGTGAATTTTAGCGAAGATGCTCAGCATTGAAAGCAAAACAATTCATATTTCAACTCGTAATGTACAGTTAATACGTTTTATTGGATCACGCAGGAAGATAGACGGTAAGCCAAGGTTTCGTTAGATAGAATTTGCTGCAGATCGAAGTGACAACAGACAGACACTAAGACAGACAGACAGATAGACAGACACTAAGACAGACAGACAGACAGACAGACGGACAGACAGACGGACAGACAGACAGACAGACAGACACGCAGACAGACAGACAGACGGACAGACAGACAGACAGACAGACACGCAGACAGACAGACAGACAGACAGACAGACAGACAGACACGCAGACAGACAGACAGACAGACAGACAGACAGACAGACAAACAGACAGGCAATAACAGTAGACAAACGGGGCCACGGATGGCAGACTAGAGATCGGTGCACTCACTAATTGGTTGTGTAATACAATTAATAAAATTAGAATATTCCATTTTATTAATAATTAGCCACTTTTTTCTATAGAGGGTACAATTTTACATACAAAATAGTTTTAAAACGCTTAACTGGTACTAGTAGTAGTAGCGGGGAGAAGCAGTATAGGATAGTATTAGTAGGTAAAGTAAGAAAAATAATTCGTATAAAGGTAACGCATAGTCAGGCAGAACGCAACAGCTGCTGTAACATAGTGCACTTCAATCCATATTCATTAATTTTACATGCACGGAAGAAAAAAAAAACTGACAAAAGCAGCATTAGGCGCCGTGCGTTGCTATGCCAACGAAAAGACACAAAATCTAACAGAAGCTACAGTCAGATCAGCTGGGACTCCTTGGATGCGCCCTGCCTAATGAGGTCCGCGGCGGCGCCAGCCTGATCTTCGGGCTCGGGCAGCACGCCTTTGCGGCGAAGAATGTCCGCCTTGGCCGCGTCAGCGTCCGCCTCCCTGCCGAGTGACGGTGGCCATTGTGGGGAACACGTTAGGGAGCCGATCCCCACAAGGGAACTGGGGATGGGGAAAGGGATAATAGCCGATCCACCCACGGGAACTGGGATGGGGAAGGGGTGATAGCCGATCCACCCACGGGAACTGGGATGGGGAAGGGGATGATAGCCGATCCCCAAATGGGAACTGGGATGAGGAAGGGGATGATAGCCGATCCCCACACGGGAACTGGGGATGGGGAAGGGATGATAGCCGATCCCCAAATGGGAACTGGGGATGGGGATAATAGCCGATCCTCACTCGGGAACTGGGGAGCTGGGGAGTTTGATAGCTCACCTGAGCCTGAGGTCCTCCAGCTCGGCAACCAGCCGATCCCGTTCGCAGGTGACATCGAGCCGCATCCGAACAATGCCCCGCTCCAGAGAGTCGTGATGATCGGTGCGCTCCGACTGCGGCAGCGACATCAGCCTGCGGAAGCAATCCAGCAACTTCTCTTCCAACTCCAATAATTCTAGCTCTTTTAATTCGCAGGCGAGCTCAAACTCCAGCCTTAGTAGGGCGTCTTTCTCTTCGACTAGGGCCACTAATCGCTTGTTGTCGATGGCTTGCCCTGAGGCGGCGGCCGAGGCCAGTTCGGAGCGCTCGGCTTCAACTTCCGCTGTACGCGCCTGTGCGAGATGAGGTTCAGTGGAGGGTTCGATTCTTGTTGGGTGATGGCTGGATACGAAAGCAATCACGGATGGGCGGTGATTATCTCAGTAGATTAAGACGATTATCTCAGTAGAACAGGGTAGATTATCCTAGTAGAGTAGGGTAGATAATCCCATTAGAGTAGGGTAGATAGAGCAGGGTAGATTATCCAAGTAGAGTAGGGTAGATAATCCCATTAGAGTAGGGTAGATAGAGCAGGGTAGATTATCCCAGTAGAGTAGGGTAGATAGAGCAGGGTAGATTATCCCAGTAGAGTAGGGTAGATAGAGCAGGGTAGATTATCCCAGTAGAGCAGGGTAGATTATCCCAGTAGAGTAGGGTAGATTATCCCAGTAGAGCAGGGAAGATTATCCCATTAGAGTAGGGTAGATTATCCCAGTAGAGTAGGGTAGATAGAGCAGGGTAGATTATCCCAGTTGAGTAGGGTAGATTATCCCAGTAGAGCAGGGTAGATTATCCCAGTAGAGTAGGGTAGATTATCCCAGTAGAGTAGGGTAGATTATCCCAGTAGAGTAGGGTAGATAGAGCAGGGTAGATTATCCCAGTAGAGTAGGGTAGATAGAGCAGGGTAGATTATCCTAGTAGAGTAGGGTAGATTATCTCACCAGGGTAGGGCTATTATGAGGCCCGAATTAAATAAAGGCAGTGCCTGTATCAGATTAGAGGCCTGGGTGGTGGATTACGGACATGGACAAATTCATTGGCATTTCGGCTGGATGCCGGGATTTCACCTGAGCTCGCGAGATTTTCTCGCGCAATTCCTTGCCGGCTTCGTCGCGCTTTTCGCTGCCGGGCACGCTGTCGGGCAGCAGGGAGTCGATCTCCTGCCGCAGCGAATCGGACAAGGAGTAGCGGGAGTACACGCTGGATGGGCGGGTGGGCTGCTGCTGTTGCTGCTGCTGAGGTTGATGCCGGCGGGAAGCTGGCACAGCGTCAGGCGTAGGAGTATCGCTGTGCTCCGTCTCGGAAGTTGTCGCATTCTTATCTCGAGCTGCGCCGCTCTCCCCGTTGCTTGTACCGGAAGACTTTTTCTGCCTCTGCTTTTGCTGCTGCTGTTGCTGCTGCTGCTCGCGCTGGGCCTTCGTCAACTTGCGCTTCTTCTTGGCTTTCGAGCGAGACGCTGACGGCTTGAAAAATTTCTTCAACCGACCGCCGCCCTGAGCTGAGGGCTGCGCCTCGGCCTCGCCTTCGACTTTAACATCGTCGTACTGGCTGTCATTATCGTCGCCGTCGTCCTCGGTGTTTGTCGTCGCAGTTGTTGTGGTCGACGGCTGCTGCCGACGGGAGTTGAGCTCCTCGGCTGTCACCACCGAGGCGGCGCTGGAGGGCGACGTCAAGCCGGACGGCGAGGCGATCATGCCGGACAGCTGCATCGGAGGTGGAGGCGACATTGCTGTAGCCGTGGCCGGCGGCTTCGCACCTCTACCTTCGTCGTCGAAGTCGTCGTTCTCGGCGCCGCTGCCCCCGTCTACAGTCTTAGCATCGTCGTCGTCGTCGTCGTCGTCGTCATCGCCGTCGCCGTCTTGGCCGCCCTGATACCGACCACCGATATCGTCGTCGTCGTCAGACGATTCCAGGTCGGTGTCGAGAACGGCCCGCGAAGCTCGGCTACCCGGCGCGTTGTCGTCGGCGTCGTCTCCGTCGTCGTTGCCCGCGTTACCTTCGCCGTCGCCGTCCAGCGGAATGTCGATGGCGCCAGGGCCGCCGCCGAAGTAGCTGACAATGTTCAACGACGCCTGACTGTAGGCCAGCTCCTTGTACATGTCGGGAAATGCCGGCTGCGTTAGCGGAACAATTTTAACGCGATCGCCGCTTTGAGGCGCAGCTTTTCTCTGCTGACTACTAACAGTAGCAGCTGTTGATGTCGCTGGCGCTGTAGTAGCCGACTGTGCTGCCACCTTCGACGGTGACTGCGACTGTGGCTGCGGCTGCGTCTGCGACGGCGTCACATCCGCCGGGGCCGGGATTCGAACCCGAGCCGCTGCCTCTGGCGCTGGTTTCTCTGCCGCGGCTAACGGAGCGTCCGCAGCCGCCGCCGCCGCCGCCGCCGCCGCCACCGCTGACAATAAGGCCGTCTGAGCCTTGCTAGCCGCGCTGCTACTACTAATAGTAGCAGCCGTGGCCGCAGCAGCATTAGTAGTAAAAATCGGCATCATAGCCAGATTCTGCTCCAGCATCCGGTCCAGCACAGGCGTAGCCCGACCGGAAGTGGCCCTACTAGCCGCTTCAGTTGGCGTGCCGGAAGAATCGTAGGTCCAAACCGACTGACTATCGGCGTCGGGAAAATTTCCCTCGGGGAAATAGGCCTCGTAGGGCGACGGGGCGTGTTTAATTTGATGAGGCCGGCCGGCCGCGAGCTCGGCGGCGTCCAGCGCAGCCTCCCGATCGGCTCGGCGACGCTGTATCTCCCGCCTGGCCGACTCCAGGCTGGCCAGGAATTCGTCAGACGCAGTGTCGACATTGCCGTCGTGCAAGTCGGCCTCGGCGAACACGTAGTCAAAGGAGTCGTCTAAGCGTTCGCTGCTGCCGGGCGTGGCCACCTGGTGCATCAGCTGGCGCGCTTTCGTGGGGTCGGCGTCCAGGTTGAGATCCACTGTTTACGGAGGTTTACGGAAATTGCTAATGCCTTAAAAACTGGCTGAGTTTGTCGGTGCGAACCGATAAACACAAAACAAGCGCCAGTGTTTATAACCCAGGTGTGCGTACATTGCGTGTACACCGAAACGCCCAAGCCCGCCTTTGCTATTTTAGATTGCACTCAAAAGAAAGTTTGAGTCAGATAAGCAATTTCCATGCTGAGAATTCGCAACCCTATAATTCTTAGGTGGTCACATTTTTGGTGACCGTTAAAATTGTGACACTGCTTGTCACGCTTTTGACCGTCAAGTGTGACCGTCAAATGTGACCGTGATGTAACTATCAAGTGTGACGCTGATTGTCACGCCTGTGACCGTCAATTGTGACTGTAATGCGACCGTCAAGTGTGACTGTAATGTGACCGTCAAGTGTGACCGTAATGTGACCGTCAAGTGTGACCGTAATGTGACCGTCAAGTGTGACTGTAATGTGACCGTCAAGTGTGACTGTAATGTGACCGTCAAGTGTGACCATGATGTGACCGCCAAGTGTGACCATGATGTGACCGCCAAGTGCATGATGTGACCGTCAGTTAATAATGTGACCATCAAATAAACGGTCACATTTGTGAGTCACATTGATTGATGGTCTCATGAGTGACCGTTCATTCGACGGTCACATATAAGGTTCGCAATGGAGGTTCACATGCGATACCGTTGTTTGAGGGTAACAAAACGGTCACATAGTAAAAATGTGACCGTTCTAGTTTTATACGGGATAAACAACTCAATATATATTATAACTTTCCGTGAAATTAAAAACGCAAAATGAAAACCAAACTACGCATGCAAATGCGCAACGATTCCGGAGAAACTGAAGGGTGAAATCATAGTTAGATTTTATGATCCGCAATTATCTGCGCAATTTACTATTTTCTGTAAGAATGCAGTTTTCGCCCCCTTTGTAAAATTACCACAACTTTCACTTTAAATAGTTTCTTAAGATCGTCAGCTGGAAAATCAAGTTATTTAGCCGCTGCTTCTGCAGAAATACCGAACAATACGGTACATGTAGCCTGTGTTAAACAGAACTAAACCTCGCTACTATGCTACAGATACGAAAACTATAAGATCGCCTATGCAGATTAATTTGATTAGACACACTTGTACTCGAAAGGATGGCGGCCCAGCTACTAAGGATTTTAAGGGAGACTGGCCTGGCGAATAAGGATCTGAAAGGCTGGCCCAGCAACTGACACTCTGGGAGGCTGGCCCAGCAACTGAGGATCTGGGAGGCTGGCCCAGCAACTGACACTCTGGGAGGCTGGCCCAGCAACTGAGGATCTGGGAGGCTGGCCCAGCAACTGAGGATCTGGGAGGCTGGCCCAGCAACTGAGGATCTGGTAGGCTGGCCCAGCAACTGACACTCTGGGAGGCTGGCCCAGCAACTGAGGATCTGGGAGGCTGGCTCAGCAACTGACACTCTGGGAGGCTGGCCCAGCAACTGAGGATCTGAAAGGCTGGCCCAGCAACTGAGGATCTGAAAGGCTGGCCCAGCAAATGACACTCTGGGAGGCTGGCCCAGCAACTGAGGATCTGGTAGGCTGGCCCAGCAACTGACACTCTGGGAGGCTGGCCCAGCAACTGAGGATTTGGGAGGCTGAGCAACTGAGGATCTGGGAGGCTCGCCCAGCAACTGACACTCTGGGAGGCTGGCACAGCAACTGGGGATCTGGGAGGCTGGCCCAGCAACTGGGGGTCTGGGAGGCTGGCACAGCAACTGGGGATCTGGGAGGCTGGCCCAGCAACTGACACTCTGGGAGGCTGGCACAGCAACTGGGGATCTGGGAGGCTGGCCCAGCAACTGGGGATCTGGGAGGCTGGCACAGCAACTGGGGATCTGGGAGGCTGGCCCAGCAACTGACACTCTGGGAGGCTGGCCCAGCAACTGAGGATCTGGGAGGGTGGCCCAGCAACTGAGGATCTGGGAGGCTGGCCCAGCAACTGAGGATCTGGGAGGCTGGCCTAACCTGAATGATTGGAGAAGCTGACATCCCAGTCCAGTCCAAGAATCAGAAAGTGCAGCCCCAGATTAACAACAATAGTTTCAGAGAAATTGCTGAGCAAATCTGCAGTCAAATGAAACTGGCAGGTCAAACAAAATGACTGGCGTCAGGGAGACTTGAATAAGAGATGAGAGAGGCCAAGGCCGGACGAGTAGAAAGTGAGACTATCCGGCCATAAAGGATCGCATAGAATAATCACGGGATAAGGGGAAGTCTACCCAACCCCAGCCGCTATCCCAGAGCCGCAGACTTTGCACTTTACACGGCCTATCGTGCGCGCACGCCAACCGAAAAAAAACGCGAAAGCTAGTGAAAACCCCCGAGAGTGAAGCCGCCGAAAGGAGAGAGCGGAGAACGGACGGGAGGAGAGAATGAGGGAGCGGATCGGGGTGGGGGGCTGAGGCGGGGCTCTGAAATGAGGTGGCGACTCTCTGGATCAGGGGGGGGGCGATGATACGAAAAGAAGAAGGAAAGTCAAGTCGCAGTTGCGCGGACTAAAAATTCTTGAAAAGAGAAACTGCCTCTGCTTCTATCTAACTATGAGAGGGTTTCTGCGACTCCGTTGGCATCGAAGCGGCCTGCGCGACCTTCTAGATTGACTCCCCTGACTATGCATTGCAAAGGCACCCGTTTAGCTTATAGTGTTCTAGGGGCTTGTGCTCTGCTATATAGTGCCCGTCTAACTTGCACTTTTGATGGGATATATGGGATTATTTGTAGCCTGCTTGCTCACAGCTTTTAAATCTTTGAATATTAGCTTTCAAATGAGCCACCGAACTTGAGATCGAGCCTATGAGTCATCCTGCTATAGTGCCGAGTTACTATGTTACTTTATCATTATAAAATAAGTCCCTTCATGATCATTTAATAACATGTGAGTCTTGATCATGCCAATATAATGAGTCACTCTATGATCATGCCAATATAATGAGTCACTCTATGATCATGCCAATATAATGAGTCACTCTATGATCATGCCAATATAATGAGTCACTCTATGATCATGCCAATATAATGAGTCACTCTATGATCATGCCAATATAATGAGTCACTCTTTGATCATGCCAATATAATGAGTCACTCTTTGATCATGCCAATATAATGAGTCACTCTATGATCATGCCAATATAATGAGTCACTCTATGATCATGCCAATATAATGAGTCACTCTATGATCATGCCAATATAATGAGTCACTCTTTGATCATGCCAATATAATGAGTCACTCTTTGATCATGCCAATATAATGAGACACTCTATGATCATGCCAATATAATGAGTCACTCTGTGATCATGCCAATATAATGTGATTCACTTAATGATCACGTCAATAAAATCAATCTGAGTCACTCCAAGATAATGTGAGTCACAGTATGACTACTGCAATAACACGCGACAGCCCCTCTTAATAACAAATAAGCGCCATCTCACCGGCCACTTCCTGCGGCATGTCGTCAACCTCGGAGTTGCGCAGCATCTGCAAATTTCGCTGCGCAATAAACTGCGTATGCAATGACAGTCCTTTGCTCTCCTGCGAGAAAAACGACTCCTTCATTTTGCGCAATCGTTTTAAAGTGTCGTAGCCGGCCGAGGCGGTCGGAGGAGCGGTGGCGGTGGCGGCGGCTGCGGCTGCGGCGGCGGCGACGGCGGCGGCGTTGAGGGACTCGCCGGACGGCTCCGGCGCAGTCTGATTCCACCGTCTGGTGATCTCCATGGCTTGGAGCAGTTTGACTCGAGCTTTATCTTGCTCGGTTTTCACCGCGGCAACAGCGGCGGCAGCGGCGGCCTCAGACGAGCTGGTGGACTGGTTATCGTCCCGGACCTGGCGATCAGCCTTTTTCGGCCTCTTCAATAGGCGCGCCTCCATCAGGGCGCGAATCTGCAGCTCCTTGGCGGCGTCCATGGCGAATACGTTGTCCCTGTCCTCCGAGTCGCCCAGGCCTGCGGCAGCCGCGGCCGCTTCAAAGTCCTCTTCGCAGGAGCTGGCCTCATCAGATCTGACGGCGGGACGAAGGGTTATAAATTTTGCCGGACTGGCCAAGATATGATATTTTGTTGTTTTAGTATGCTGGATAAGCCTTACTTGACCCATTGCCTGAACCTCACTTGACCTGTTGCCTGAACCTCACTTGACCTGTTGCCTGAACCTCACTTGACATGTTGCCTGAACCTCACTTGACCTGTTGCCTGAACCTCACTTGACATGTTGCCTGAACCTCACTTGACATGTTGCCTGAACCTCACTTGACCTGTTGCCTGAACCTCACTTGACCTGTTGCCTGAACCTCACTTGACATGTTGCCTGAACCTCACTTGACCTGTTGCCTGAACCTCACTTGACATGTTGCCTGAACCTCACTTGACCTGTTGCCTGAACCTCACTTGATCTGTTGCCTGAACCTCACTTGACCTGTTGCCTGAACCTCACTTGACCCATTGCCTGAACCTCACTTGACCTGTTGCCTGAACCTCACTTGACCTGTTGCCTGAACCTCACTTGACATGTAACCTGAACCCCTGCTTAGCCAGTACTTACCTTGAAGTTCACTAGCAATGTTTAGTCACTAGTCTTGATCAATTCATAAAGTAACTGATAGCCAATATTTGATCAAATTATGCTCAAATATTTCAGGTAGTACTTTTTGTTTAAATCGCGAAAGTAGTGAAATAAAAGCACAACAAATAGTTTCAGAAGGAAATCTCATAGAATCCCATTTGGGCAGGTATATCTCACAAAGATTGACTAGTTGAAGAAAACCTTATCGCTTTAAAACAAAATTCTAAATGGAAATTTATGCTGGAAGTGCAAGTCGTTTTACAAAACAGAAGCACAATAATACAAAGAGTTAGTTTAGATAAGCAACAAAGCAAAGCAACAAATAAAGTACTCATACTATAAGTAAACTGTGACTAAAAGTCAACACAGCAAAAGCAAAACAAAGCAAAACGAACAAATTACCCAAGAAATCCGTCGCTTTCTCCAACGCTGTGGTAGGTAAAAAATGGTTTGGGAGAGGTTAATCTTGATAATACCATAGATAGTTAAATAAACAAATTATTTTAAAAATCAAGGATACATGCACAAATCTGTCTAGAGCCGTTTGGTATTATTATCATTCCATTGAAAAATGAAACAATGATTATTTTAATCGTGTTGGGTCAATTTTAGTGGGAGAGATCGAGCTATTGAAGACCTGCTTTCCATTGCCTATGGCCTTTCTCTTTAAGTCGCACCTACAAAACACCAACATCTTAACCTCGGGCATAAGTTTTAACCCTAAGATCAAACTTTGCTTTGTGAAAAAACACCCTCACCCCAGATCGATAAATTCTTCGTCTGCCACTTTCCATGTGCTATGGCTCCACCATAGACTTGAATTGTCAGCACGTGCAAAATTGGTTGCTCCACAGATCCCCTTTTTGGGCCATAGACAATGGTAGATTGTGTAGTATGTATTCGCAACGAGTGGCAGTCGATCATTATTCAAGGCTAATACATACAACACACGCTCATTATTCTATGGCCTAAACGAGTCCCGCGATCATTGCGTACCGCATAAATGTTTTCATTGCGTACCGCTTAGAATTTTCTCGAAGAACAGGCCATAGACAATTTTTAATCTTGGGTGAAAAGACTAGAGGGAAGAGTTAGAGGGTATACGGTCGACCATAGACTATGGTTTTCCTAGACTAAAGACTCTTTAAAGGGTCTGTTTTCTAAGGCACGACCAGAGAAATTTCACGCTTGTCTCAAGATGGCTTTGATCAATTGGAAACATCTTTCCTGCGAATCGTTGGACATGGAGTTAGCGACTGTGAACTGAGCTTTATATTACTGAGCTAAGTTATACTGATCACCTGCACGACGACACCGATCTACAGAATTTTATTGGCTTCCTTTCGAATCTACAGACCAACTCTGAAGATTATGTTTCCGGAGTCAAATTGCCAGAATTACCAGAGTCTGTTGCTGCCGACATGGACAAAAGTCGAGTTAGACTTGTTACCGTGCTCCACCCAAGAACAAATGATGCAACAGGGAGGACGATTCATTGACTTCATGCGCAAGCATACGACCGAAGAAGTACAAGGCATGACAAACGAGAAGCTAGGAGAGTATCTTCGTTTCTATTACTTTGGACTAAAGAAACCAAACCAAGTGTTACTGATCATATTGCTGTGTCTGTTATACGCATATTTCATATCTACATGTATGTATTCTCAAATGCCTAGTGTATTTATGGTCCCTTCTGTTAAATAAACTGTTTTGTCTATGGTTGAAATGCGCGTAGGAAGCCTGAAATAATGGCGTTCCTTGGACAATCATTAAGACTCGGGTAGGTCATAGAATAATGAAAAGCCACGAGTCTTCAATAGCTCGATGCTCCCAGGCTAAATTGACTTAGTAGAAAATGCGATAGTTTTCAAACTAAATGGGCTTGAAAATAGACTTAGAATGTCTATGGCCCAACTCGTAGTCACTGTAAACTTTGATACGAATAGAGAGGATCATAGAGAAAAAGAAAACGCACTGACGAAAAAACGGGCAGGAGACTAACAGGAGGCAGGGAAGGAAGTCGGTGGAGGGAAAGTAGGGGCAAATTCTAAGAAAGAGAAATTCAGTCTGATCTGTCTGAGAGCATCGAAAAATGAATAAGGCAAATTTAGTCCCTCGGTCAGAGAGATGAAGAAGTGGACGGGGAATAGAAGGGTCGGCCGGACAGAAAGTTCAGGGAATACTGATAAGAGAGAGAGAGATAAAGAGTAGTTTGAGAGGCCTTGAGAGAAGGAAATCAGTTTGGTGGCACCGGCATCAAAGCTATGGAAGCACTGATGCATATCATAGCTATACATAAAGTTAGGGAATTCTGAGGCTTTTGAGGCATGCAGAATCAGCATCGTCTGTCATCAATGTATTGCAATAACATTAGTCAGATTATTTTGCAATAAACATAATCAATTATATACATAGTGCAGGTGAGAATCAAAGTTTCTTAATTCTTATGGTCACTTTACCATTGATTTAATTATTTGGAGTAATAATAACAGCAATCAGGGCAGAGCCCATCCATTGGAGTGAAGGAGAGAGAAGATAGTGAGAGTGAAAGGGATGAGAAGAGGGTGCAGAGAGTGGAAGTGGTGAGAAGAGGCTGAGAGTGAAAGGGATGAGAAGAGGCTGAGAGTGAAAGGGATGAGAAGAGAGTGAGAGTGAAAGGGATGAGAAGAGGGTGAGAGTGAAAGGGGTGAGAAGAGGCTGAGAGTGAAAGGGGTGAGAAGAAGCTGAGAGTGAAAGGGATGAGAAGAGGGTGAGAGTGAAAGGGATGAGAAGAGGGTGAGAGTGAAAGGGATGAGAAGAGGCTGAGAGTGAAAGGGATGAGAAGAGGCTGAGAGTGAAAGGGGTGAGAAGAGGCTGAGAGTGAAAGGGATGAGAAGAGGGTGAGAGTGAAAGGGATGAGAAGAGGGTGAGAGTGAAAGGGATGAGAAGAGGGTGAGAGCGAAAGGGATGAGAAGAGAGTGAAAGGGATGAGAAGAGGGTGAGAGGGTGATTCGCATCAAGTATATCTATTAACACAGTCAAGCACCGCATGGAGCAGACAAGGCCGCAGTCACAAATTTTCCTACCTGAAATCGGCGGGCCCCAGCTGGCCATGCGATGACGAAGTGGCCTCCTCGGACAGCGGGTGATGATGCCGGCGATGCTGACGCGCCACGGCGCCGCCGCTCAGCCGACGCCGGTCCTTCTTAGAGGCGCCCTCCTCGGAGCTCTCGGAGCCGCGCAGCACCACCTTCTCGACTTGGTCCTCCGCGAAGCCAAGCGGATTGCCGTCTCCGCCTCCGCCGCCTCCACCACCGGCGGCAGTGCTCGGCGACTTTGGCGCCTGCTGCTTCGACTGCTGCGGCGGCTGCTGCGGCTTCTTTGATCTCGGCGTGCAAGTGAAATTCGCCCGCTCTCGGGTCACCCCACTGGGCTGCGAGCTGACTGAGGCCGACGTGACCGACGATGGCGACATCGGCGCCGCGGCCGCGCCAGGAGCTGACATCAGACCGTCAGCTTCGTCAGGGCTCAGGTACAGGTGACCGGCTTTGGCCGCCAAGCCTTCCTCACCGAGTCCGCCTCCGCCATGGTGTGCCTCGAGCCAGCGCATGACGATGCTGCGAGTCTCCAGGTCGGCCAGGACCTCGGCGTGGTGCGACGGGCACAAGAAGCGGCGAGTCTCCGGGTCGCGGGCGAAGGCGGACATGCGCAGAGCGGTGCCGCAGCCGGGGTACTGACAGCGGAAGCAGCGCATGTGAAACACGTCGTTGTTCACTGACCGACGCTCGGCTGCGTACACCGTGGTATCGCAGAAGAAGCATTTCTCCAAGCCTGCCTGACCGCCGACGCCGGCGCCCGCAGCTGACATCTTTGACAGCTTCTCCACGCCAGGATGGCTCGCGTCCAGCCGCTTCGGCGTTGGCTGCTGCTGCTGATCGGCTGACGTTCCCGCGCCGCCTGACGATAGGAATTGGACAATCTGCGGGCTGGGCGCCACCTTGCCGGGCTGTCTGTTGCCCGATGCCTCCGACTCTGCCGCGGTGGCGGCTGCGACAGCGGCGGCAGCCTTCTCGGCCGAGGATTTCTTTGGCGGGAACAGTTTCTCCTGCAGGTGCGCCACCATGGCCGATGCTGGCTGCTTGGCTGGAGCCGCCGACCGCTCCTGTTGGCCGGCGCCGCTGCCGGACTTCAACAGTCGCTCGAGCTCGCGTCGTTTAGCCGACGTGGCCCCGCTGTCGATGACGGTCTTGGCCAGAGGATCCTCGTTGCGGGCCGCCGCCGCTGCCGCCGCCGCCGTCTGGTGCCGGTCCTTTCGCCGATGCTTCAACAGGGCGTGCAGGCCGGGGAAGTGGGAGCTGAACGACTTCGAACCGCCGCCGCCGCCTCCGCCCGAGCTGGACTTATCGCCGGACGAATGTCGGTGATGATGCTGGGACGGGCTGTGCCGGAACACCTGGTACAGGTAACGGGCGGCGGACAGCGGATACCAGAGTTCTGGCACCAACACAGACGCGCCGGCGCGGGGCTCAACCTCGGCGCGGACCACCGTGCGGGCCAATTCCATGGCTTGGTCGGAGCCGACAGCCATGTCGGGATTGTGAATGGCGTTGGGCAGGTAGGTGTTCAGGATGCACAGCACCTGGAAATGGAGATCATGCAGAGGCTAGAGTACACGTGCACTTTTATATACTGTAGATACACTGTCTATCTATGCACTATAATTAGTCCGACTGAACTTAATTAGCAAATCATAAACTGCACCTGCTTAGGGTCAACATCGTCCACAGCATCCAGAGTCTGGCCGTACCGACTCAGCCGGGTCTGCAGCCAGCGCAGGAATGCACGCTCCTGCTCGTAAGGCTGATCCACATCGCGATAGGGAAACTTCACTGGCGCTTTGTCGCCCAACTCGGGCATGTCGCTATCAAATAGGTGTCTGACCTGAAATTGTCAATCAGGCGCAGGTGGATAAGTACATTGAGAACTGAAATTTTCTACACGTACCTGTAAATAAGAGGTGCACAGGAACCGCTCCTCATACCCAGGTATCTCTCTAAGTACCATAAGAGACGTGACATTACAGGTGTCTCAGGTGAACTGGTCTCCTAGTTAGAAAGGAGTGCCCAGGTAAATAGGTGTTCTACTTGAAAAGTTATCCCAGTTAAACAGGTATCCGAGTTAAAAAAGTATCCCAATTGAACAGGTATCCCAGGTGAACAGGTATCCCAGGTGATCAGGTATCACAGTTGAACAGGCATCCAATTTGAACAGGTATCACGATTGAACAGGTATCCCAGTTGAACAGGTATCCCAGTTGAACAGGTATCCTATTTGAACAGGTATCCTATTTGAACAGGTATCCCAGTTAAACAGGCATCCCATTTGAACAGGTATCCCAGTTGAACAGGTATCCCATTTGAACAGGTATCCCAGTTGAACAGGTATCCCAGTTGAACAGGTATCCCAGTTAAACAGGCATCCCATTTGAACAGGCATCCCATTTGAACAGGTATCCCATTTGAACAGGTATCCCAGTTGAACAGGTATCCCATTTGAACAGGTATCCCAGTTGAACAGGTATCCCATTTGAACAGGTATCCCAGTTAAACAGGCATCCCATTTGAACAGGCATCCCATTTGAACAGGTATCCCATTTGAACAGGTATCCCAGTTGAACAGGTATCCCATTTGAACAGGTATCCCAGTTGAACAGGTATCCCATTTGAACAGGTATCCCAGTTAAACAGGCATCCCATTTGAACAGGCATCCCATTTGAACAGGTATCCCAGTTAAACAGGCATCCCATTTGAACAGGTATCCCAGTTAAACAGGCATCCCATTTGAACAGGCATCCCATTTGAACAGGTATCCCAGTTAAACAGGCATCCCATTTGAACAGGTATTCTAGTTGAACAGGTAATCTCAGTTAAACAGGCATCCCATTTGAACAGGTATCCTAGTTGAACAGGTACGAGTAATCTCAGTTAACCGGTACTTTGCCAGGCACTAACCTGATCTGGCTTTAATCCGCTCAGCTTATTATAAGCCGGATATCGACTAGATGGATTAATGCCGAAATCGTCAAACTTCTGACTAACAGTCTCGGGAGTTGTCTGCGACAACAGCTGATAGACGCTTTCCCGTTCGGCTATGGCTTCCAGTACGCTGCACCGGCCGCTGCAGAACTGCTTGACCAGCCAGGCGCAGTCCAGAGCGCCTAAGAAGCCTCTGGCGCAGCCGGAGCCAGTTGGCCAGAACGGCTCCAACAGCGAGTCGCCAACCAGGCAGACGATGGCGCTTTGACCTCGACGGTGTACAATTTGGCAAGAGTTTTCGGCCGAGCAGAGTTCGGTAAAGTCGAACATGGCAACGTCCTCGGAGCCGCAGTGATTGGCAGCGAATTCCATATTG
This sequence comes from Macrostomum lignano, assembly GCA_002269645.1. Classification (NCBI taxonomy): domain Eukaryota; kingdom Metazoa; phylum Platyhelminthes; family Macrostomidae; genus Macrostomum; species Macrostomum lignano. Next base: position 304,066 of record NIVC01000486.1, on the reverse strand, counting down.
GCTAAGCCGCCGCCAGTAGCGTAGGTGGCCGCCTCAACAGCGTAGGCTTTCAATTTGTCCTGATCGACATTCTGCTGGGACAGCAGCTGGCTGGGATCGTCGTAGTCGCGCAATAGGACGCCTTTGTGTATGAGAGACGCCTTCTTGGCCGTCATCACAAAGTAGTGCGTGTCGTCTCTATAGTACACGATGTTCTCTAAATCAATACCCGTAGCCTGGCGCAGATCGTTAAAATATTTCTGATTGTAGATGTATGAAAAGCCCGATATTTCTTGCACCTGCGATTCTTCGGCGGCTCCTCGTTTAATAAAATTAGCCGTAATTGCTATGGCCAGCTTGCCGCGGAACACTTTGCGGCGAAAGCCCGGCAGGGTGTTGCGCTTGCCGTCGGCGCCTATCAGGACGTTGAACTCCAGTCTGGGTGGGAGGGAAACGGGAGACGGCTTGGAAGATTTCCGATTTAATGCCATTCTCTTGTCTAGTGTTACACTTTTATGACTACTGTCTCAGTGACAGGTTTAGGGCGACTCTCAATAACATCTTGAGGACGACTCTCTCAATTACATCTTGAGGGCGACTCTCTCAATTACATCTTGAGGGCGACTCTCAATGGCAGGTTTAGGGCGACTCTCTCAATGACAGGTTTAGGGTAACTCTCTCAATAGCAGGTTTAGGGCGACTCTCTCAATAGCAGGTTTAGGGCGACTCTCTCAATAGCAGGTTTAGGGCGACTCTCTCAATAGCAGGTTTAGGGCGACTCTCTCAATAGCAGGTTTAGGGCGACTCTCTCAATAGCAGGTTTAGGGCGACTCTCTCAATAGCAGGTTTAGGGCGACTCTCTCAATAGCAGGTTTAGGGCGACTCTCTCAATAGCAGGTTTAGGGCGACTCTCTCAATAGCAGGTTTAGGGCGACTCTCTCAATAGCAGGTTTAGGGCGACTCTCAATAACATCTTGAGGGCGACTCTCAATTACATCTTGAGGGCGACTCTCTCAATGACAGGTTTAGGGCGACTCTCTCAATGACAGGTTTAGGATAACTCTCTCAATAGCAGGTTTAGGGCGACTCTCTCAATAGCAGGTTTAGGGCGACTCTCTCAATAGCAGGTTTAGGGCGACTCTCTCAATAGCAGGTTTAGGGCGACTCTCTCAATAGCAGGTTTAGGGCGACTCTCTCAATAGCAGGTTTAGGGCGACTCTCTCAATAGCAGGTTTAGGGTGACTTCTTCAATAACAGGTTTAGGGCGACTCTCTCAATAGCAGGTTTAGGGTGACTTCTTCAATAACAGGTTTAGGGCAACTCAAAAGCAAGTTTAGGGCGACTCTCTCAATAGCGGATTTAGGCCGACTCTCACGACAGATTTAACAAGATTATCTGGGTGTGACTTAGGGGTTATCTGATCTAACTATAGACTATAAAAAGGCCATATCGAGAGCAATAATGTCCAAACCTCGCAACCGGATGTTCCGGCGGGTCAACTCGACACCGGAAGCCCTGCGAGCCGCCGTTGTCTTCAATGCTGGCGCCGCCAGGAGCCGAAGGCGGAACCTCTTCCATGCCTTCAAAGCCGACGCCGGGTAAAAAATCGACGCCTAGCAACAGGGCAATCTTGAGCAGGATGCACTGCAGAGTCTTGATGCTGATGTGATCAATCGGCCCGCTAAACAGATGCGGCGCCAGTTTTTTAGCGCCAAGGGCTTTCAAATCTTCAATTAGAAAGGGCCACAGATGGAGGACATTGTTCCGCGAGAACCGGTCCCGTTTCTCCAGCACAGTGACTCGGGCACCCAGCAGGGCCAGCTCGATCGCCGTCCGCAGGCCGCAGGGCCCGCCGCCGATCACCAAGGCCCGACAGCCGGCGGCCGCGGCCCCGCTAGCGTAGTCCTTGGCCGAGGCCTTCTGATGCAGCACAGACAGCAGCTGGCCAGCCCGCCAGTGCCGGCCGCTTCGCCGCTTAGCCAGCTGGTGCCTGAAGAAGTCCGGACTGCACGGATTCAAATCCAGCAGTTCGCACAGGCGATTGAAGGCGGCCAGGCAGGGCGCGATGTCCCCGGCCGAGACGAAGCTGTCGTAGGCGGCCTCCAGCTCGCCCATTGCTGATTGGCTGCTGAGCTGCCCTGGTCGCTGAGACAATGTTTTGATAGTCCACAGACGCGTCGGTTAATTTAGGCTAGCATAGCAGTAGACTGAGCTTCAATATTTGGTGGCTTTGATTTGCAGCCAGATAAAGCACACATTATCACAGTTCATTAGAAAAAACACTCAATTGCAATGCCATTTTAAAGACACGTGTGTACATGATTTTTAAAACAATTAAACATATAAAGAAGATACTTAAAGAACTGCTGGGAAAGAAAACTTATGGAATGACAATAAATCTACTGTTAATCAGAGACAAAGGGTTGTACGCATCCTGGTGCACTTTAAGCGATATTGTTGCACAACCGGCGAGAAGCATTACTGCCCATTCCGCCGACTCCCCTGAGCAGGCACACAAGCACACAGATACATATGCAGTCATATATACAGGCACACACAGGAGTATACAACAGCCCTAACTTTATTTTTCGTTAGGCATGTACACTTCACTGTTCCTTTGGGGTTGGCCCTCAACATACATGCGCAACCTCCAAAACTCGGTCGGCCATACGACTTAGTTTTAACAAAAATGCGACGTAGTTTTTGGCCAAAAATGCGACTTGCATGTAAAAAAACCCTAAAGCAAAATCAACGCAACTTTGGGTAAACGGCAGGAGTAACTATGACTGTCTTATTAAGTTAAAATGCCTCGTCATCTACTTAGTACTACTACTTTGGTATTTTTTGGGTGGGCATTTTTGCGACTTCCTTGATTGGCCGCCAAATCGGTCGGCCGGATCGGCCAACTCGGCCGACTGTTGCGCATGTATGGCCCTCAAGGGCATTAATTGCATGAGCAGAGCCAAGCCAAGATTCCAATTTAGCTCCAAATTTATGTGACTGCACTTGGAATCGAGCCTGGGCTAATAGCATATTACAGTACTGCAGAAGACCACTGGGCTATGACAAGGCTCTATATAGTGAAAGCAACTTCTGCCATTTACCTATAGCATCAAGGTTAAGTAGGATAGGACCCTAACCCATTTTTTCCTAGGCATACATCATTTTTGTAAACTTCTAGAGGCAATATCAAGAAATTGGTTCTATAGAATAAAAAGACCCTATAGAGGCAATTCTAGGAAAACATATATACCAGGTAATTAATTATAAATGGATATTAAATGTTTCCAAAAAATATATTTTGTACAACAGCACATGCATTTGTTCACACCAGACACAAAATTACCCAACTTAAACTTTGATCTTTGATTCTTTGAGAAGAAAAATAACTAGAATTTAAGAAAGAATCAAGAAAAAAATATTTTTGAAAACAAAAAATATGATCTTTATTATATTAGACAAAAAATAAGTAACACCAATATGACTAGAAACTAAATTGAAAAAAAGATAATTAAAACTAATAATAATTATTCATTTTAACTAATTTTCAATATTATATTTAAAGCTATGACTTACCAATATACCTCTGGTATTATACTTTCCTAATTTACTTTTTTTTAATTGCTATGTCCTGTCTAGTCCAATATAGATTATATTATATAGAATCTACATGCATAGTATTATATTAATTTATTGTTCAATTAAAAAAAATCAAAATGTTCCTTATCAACTGTGGAAGTGCTTTCTAAGATTCTAATAAATTTTAACTTTTAAACTAACACAAAAAATGTTTGTTATATTATGCAAAATATTTGAATTTTATAAAATCTGCTTAAATATATATGATATATCTAGTATAAACAGGAGCCAAGTTTAGGGAAATAAATAAACTAAACTCAAACCTTGTAACTTGTTAAATTATTAACTTGTGTTTGAGTTTATTAAATTCATTTTCAGAACTACAAGTGCTGCTTATTTTCAATAAATAATCTAATGGAGAGCTTAAAGAAAGTTAATCAGAGAAAGAGAATTGGGGCTTTATGCAAATCCATATAAAAAGTAAAGTATTGCTATGACCCTCTAATCTCAATAGCACCTAGACAAAAAAGAATATATATACCAATAAAACTGCTTATACCAGAAGTATACTAAGATGCTTCCAGAAAAATTCTAAGACATTAATAGAATTATAAAGTGCAGCAGTAGAGATTAAAGTATAGTAAAAAAATAGATGATATAGTTTAATTTTTACTAAAATTCAAAGCTCAATTTGAAATTGAAAGTATTTCAATGCAAAATTGGGTTTTGAAATTTGAAATATTAAATTTGAAATAACTAGGTTATTAATATGCTTTGTACTAATAAACACAAGGCCTTATTAAAGGGCCTATTCTTTAAAAGGTCATAGATGGACTTAGGGGACTAAAAGACAAACTAAGAAAAGGTCCAATAATTTTTATACTATTTTGTTTTGTTGTACAAGGCCAATGATGCAACCAAGAAAAGGGGGACCTTTTTCCCCCTTAGGCAAACTTGAAAAAACAAAGGGAATCCACTTTTATCAAAAAATAGAGCCATCTATTGGGTTTTTAATCTTTAGAATCTATTTCCTCCCTTAACAATCTATTTCCTCCCTTAACCCTTTAGAAGCTATTTTACATAGCACCAATTGACATATATATACATATACATATAGTTTTCATTTTTAGTATATCTGATGATTTCCTCCCTTAACAATTTTTGTTGTACTATTATATAAAGCTAGGCCTATTTTTTTTAGAGGCAGGGGGGTTGTGTGCACCCTGGCGCACTTTAAGCGACATAGGCACACAACTGGCAAGAGGCATTACTGCCCATTCCGCTGACTCCCCTGAGCAGGCACACAAACGCATGGATACATACACAGGCACACACTCACATGGGAGTGTACAGTGGCCCTAACTTTATTTTATTGTTAGGCATATCCACTTCACTGCGCCTTGGGGGGTTGGCTCTCAAGGCCATTAATTGCACAAGCAGAGCCAAGCCAAGATTCCAATTCAGCCCCAAATTAAGATGACTGCACTTGGAATTGAGCCTGGGTCACTGGCACACCAGAGCCTGCACTAGACTGCTGGGCTATGGCCCCTCTAAGCTAGGCCTATACTTAATGCTATATATATATATATATTATTAGTAGGCCTTATGCTTACTGCTTTGTATTAAGTATAAGACTTTTAGTTATACCTAATAGAAAATACACTATATTGCTAGGTAACTTTAAAGATATATTAGCTATAATAAGCTGCAATAGAATAGTTATAAAAAGGTATAAAAAGCTTACTTTGCGAATAAAATCTATTTGACACAAACTAGGCCTAAATATTTTTTTACAAATAGCAATAAAATGTTTAAGTCATTTTGTTTACTATTTATTAGGCTTTAGTAATCTAGTATTAGTTTATCTACCAAAAGTCTATACTAAAATAGATAGTTTGCTAGGATGCACACAAATTTGGCAACAGAGATTCACAATGGACTAATTTGGTGAAAGTGAACTCGGCAACAATCTAGGCAAATTTGGCGACACATCTTTTTATAGCTAGCCTAAAGATAAGTTAAAGCAAATTACATGTAAAAAGGCTTTCTTACAATATATGTGAAAGTTTAAAAAATGTGAAATAATGCCTGCATAAGCATGTTAAAGTAACTGAAAAATTGTTTTGTTAAATTGGACATCCCGCATCTTGAGAAATGTGAGTGGTGAATAGGGGCCACTTGACATATTTTAATTTTGTTATTTTTCTTTGCATGACATATTTTTGCGAATTCTTTCCCTGACATTGTAAACAATGGAAAGACCTTATTAAAAACTAGGCATACTAAAAAACCATTTTCTTGTTTTTTACAAAGTCCTATTTAAGGTTTTTGCTGACAAGGCTGTTCAGCTTAAAATGAACGAACATTTCTTAGAAAGGACTTAAAAACTCACTATGAATAAATGATAGATAAAACAAACTTAGTTAAAAAGGGACTTATCTGCATTATAGAATACCATTCTACAAAAAGAATTATCTAAATCATATGCAATTGTTTTTCCTTCATTAATTGTCGCCCAATTTGCCTAGATTGTTGCCAAATTTGCTTTCGCTGAATTAGTCCATTGTGAGTCTCTGTCATCAAATTTGTTTGTTGCCAAACTGGTCAGCACCCGTTTGCTATAATGCTATGGTGTCAAATCAATGTCAAGTATATAAATAATAACCAGCAGTAAAGTAATAATTTTGTAAAATTTACTTTTACTAAATATCATACTTGTCTTTTGTACAAAGCAACATTTTTTTAAATCTCCACTTCCAAATCTTATATATATATATGATAGAAAATTCTGGCATACAATGGATATGAAAAAAATGATTCATATAAAATATCTGGCATCTAGAACCATCCGCCAGAAAATTGCATAACAGAGCTGGCATATAGTGTAGCTGTTGGTGTACAAAAGATAGAAATGTTGTATTCAAGAAAGGGTTCTTTATTGTCAACAGCCCAAAAAAGGTCCTTTATTGTTGCAACACAAAAATATCCTTAATTGTTGCAATGCCTTTCTAATAATGCCATTAATGGGTCATTTCACAAAAGGGTCACATCATCATGTTTTGAACTTTAAGTACTTGTAACTTTTGAACCATAATATATAGAATGGAACAAAGCTGCAAAACTTCAAAACTTCAAAAGCAATTTGTGTCAAACTTCTAGTTATAGTTATAGATCTGTTTTCACACAGCTGCTTATGAATTATAAAACAACTGAACACATAGCAGAGCATAAACTATGCTGACGGTCATTTGGTGATGAAAAAATGACCGTCTAAAATTTCGAAATTTAGGGTGCATATGCGGATCCTAGTCATTTCGTCAACTGCCATTTCGTCAACTGGACACATTGTCAACCCGTTCCCCATATTGGTCGTTTCGTCAACCAACCAATAGGATACTTTCAAAGCTTGGTTATTTCGTCAACTGTTTAATGGGACGATGTCAACTTTTGGTCACTTCGTCAACTGCCAATAATACACGCCCCGCATGCAGCCCTGGGGAAAAACTGGGGAACGTGGCCGAGGCGCGAGCACTGGAGCAGGAATGCACGGATTGACAACTCACCAGTGCGGTACTGCGGTGCTGGTCTTGCCTGACAAGTGGCACACGACCATTCAAACACGTCCTGCCGCATAAGCTGCCTGTACTCTGCTTGTGAGATTCTAGTCCTGCCTATACCTACAAGAACTGCCTACCTGCCTACCCCTCCCCTCCGACACCACCCACGTTTTGATTGAAACCAAGACCAAGATAGGGCGCACGAGCTAGGGCGCATATTGATAGCTTGGGGGGGGGGGGAGTGGGTGCGAAGATGGATTGAGAGAACAGGTGTCAACGCAAGGGGCGCTGGTTCAAGTTACAGAGACAGGGCATGTTGTCAGTTTGGGGGGTGGGTGCGAAGATGGATTGAGAGAACAGGTGTCAGCGCAAGGGGCCCTGGTTCAAGTTACAGAGATAGGGCACGTTGTCAGTTGGGGGTGGGTGCGAAGATAGATTGAGAGAAGTCAGAATTGGTTCATCGGTGGTTCTTTTTGTGGTGAATTCAGAAGTAGTCGAAGAAGAAGGTGGAAAGCATAAAAGATCGATCTTGCCTTTGTAGCGGCATGCTTGCTGCATATGTATACAAATTAATAGAGAACGTTCCGGAAAATCTGGGAGTTTCTGGAATAATACCCGATAATAACAAAGGTAATAAGCGGATATGATATGCGTTAGTTGATGTACATGTTATGACATTTGCAAACTGTAGAAGAAATAACTAACATTCTCAGGTCATTTCGTCAACTGACTAATGAACCAATCTAAAACCTTGGTCATTTCGTCAACTGCAAGTGAGACCACCTTAAAATGTTAGTCAATTCGTCAACCCAGTTGACGAACTAGCAGTTGACGAAATGACCAGCACCCGCATATGCACACTCGAGGTATAAGTATAACGTCTATCGTCTGTCAAGGAATCAAGGAATCAAGGAATAACGTCTATCAAGGCTAGGCCTACTCCTAGCATTGCGCTTGATTTTAGGCTTTAGCTACTGTAGATACATTTAAGACAACCTTCCACATCGCGAATTTTAGTAACTGTTCTAACAGTCTAACTCCTACGTTTCTAAGTCTCCGATGCACACACAGCTGATTTAAAATATACGAATCGTAGAAAACTCTAAATTTAACACTATTTAAACTTGTGCGAATAAAAGCACTGATTTTAACTATAACAGTTAATTAATTTTTTAATGGCTTGTGATAATTAGAACTTTAATAAAAAATATCTTTAAATATTGCAATTTTTTATTTTACTGTTAGGAGTCACGGCAGTTGTGTGTAAAGATTTTTCAAATGAAACTCAATGGGAGCATTATATAGAATCTACATGCATAGTTATTATATAAATTTATTGTTCAATTAAAAAAATCAAATTTTTTTTTCGCCCGGCCCCCTTCTTCTAAATCCACTCCTGAAATTATACGAAATACGAAATTATTCGGCATAAATTAATATTTTTGTTGTTATATACACATGTACAAGGTGGCAGCCGAGCCTAAATAAAAACTAAAAAATAACAAGGGGTCGTACTATAAAGCTGTCTCAGCGCAAGTTCGATCGTACGTTCGATCTTAGCTAAGATCGATCTTATCTTACGATGGCTTTATAGAACGGGCCCTACCCCTAAGTCATTAGCAGTACAAATAAAAATATATATTATAGCATAACTAGTATATTATATTATATATTATATTATATTATATTAACTATAGTATATTTTGTCTGCTTCAGGTTCGGCTACTTGTTAATTAGTTATCCAAGCTATCGCTTTTTGTACAAGTAAATGTACATGGATGTGCTATCTACTTTTAGCGATTCCAGTGTGCTGCTCCCCCTTCGCTGGACTAAAATTATCATCTCGTTTCTCTCCGCCTATTCCGCACGTGAGTGGGGTCGGCGGACCAATCAGCGAGGAGCTACAGCAAGGTCATTCCGTGGGGAGAGGGTTTTTCAGTGTAGGCCCCCCAAGGGGTGGGGGGGGGGGGGTAAAGTGGAGAGCAGGAATGGGAGTGGTGTTGTGTGTATATATGTCATATGAACGTAGCAGAGAGAGAAGAGCGAGCGCAGCGGTCAGACCTATTGCATACAAGCTAGCTTAGTGTTGTCCATTTCTATTTCGCCTCCTCGACTCCACACAGCAAAGATACAGCAAGAAAGGCGAAACAAAATTAAACGAATTGAAATCTACATGTGAACAAGTTTTCTCTTTGAGGAAAAGAATCGAAAGACTGAAACTCTGCCTCGGCTCTTAAATTCGTATAGAGGCCTGCTTTATCGTGCAGTTGCCTGGTTCCAATCTAAAGAATCCAGTCCATTTGGCATTGTAGCGGTATTTTATTACTAGTAAGATCAATAACATCAAATTCAATAAAAAGTCCCATAAATTCAAACGTAAGAACCTGAAATTCTTAACGTTGACTCGATAAACAAGAGTCAAGAGTCCTAGACTTCACTTCTGAAACTATTATATTTTCTCGTTTTATAGTATAAAGAATTTGATTTAATTATAATAAATAACAAAAATCATGTCTAAATTTGACACTGAGCTGACTAATTAACGCGAATAATTATTTTTAAAAACTGCTATGTGGTAAATTTAAATTTCCTCAATAAATTAATTTAAATTACCTAGTCATATTTCATGATATTTAAAGCATTTCTCACTAGAGGCATCGGCATGCAAATTACTTATGCATAATCTGTAATTTAGCTATCTGTAACTACTTCGATGATCTATTTGTCGACTTTTGTAAGTTTTAGCTATTTAAGAATTTAATAAAATCCTAAGTAAAATAGTAAAATTTAGGCAAATTTAAATTAGGTATTAGCCATACAGTGCTACTGCATAGTAGCATGACCTGCAAACACTCATTATTGTTTGTCTATTTGTTTGGCGGAGTTCATACGCTTACCTAAATTATTTAAAACTGTTTCTAAACACCATGTCATAAAGTGTCTCAGTGGCGCTCTGCATCTCTTATCCATGCAACTAATCAAAATTGTTCGAAGTTTCTTACATCACAGTGCACTTAAACAACTTAACAACTAACAACCGATAATAAATATATTTATGATATGTGATATCATTCACGAAAATACGAAAGAATGCAACTTTTTCAACAAGATCCTACGTAAAAATAAAGCAAAACGATAGAGAACACTAGCATCTGTTCGTCCAACGTCTGGCTTATTTAAATCTCAGTCTAGTTCACGTACACCATCATAAATATAGTATAAGCTCAAGCAGTTGCGTGTTTCTTTTCGTAGGGTCGGATTTCCAAAATCACTTGGTGGCGGGTGTCAACACAGCTTGTTCATGCAGCGTACAGATTAACAAACTCGACAGTGCGCAAATGATGATTCTGCAACTCCTCTAATACTACTTTCAGCGACAGCGCATCATTAATCGGGCCACATAAGCTGTATAGGCTACGCACCCATTGCAACTGACTCCATCAAAAGCAATTATATAAACACAAAGCTGAGCGAGAGAGCATGATGACTAGCGAATTAGACAGTCTGCCAGCCGACCTGGAGGACGGCGAGATCGACGCCTCAGTCGACTCAGCCAATGAGGAGGGCCCGCCTTCCGGTTCTAAGGAACATTCGAACTCGAAGCACAAAAGTCGCGGCAAGCGCAAGTCCAGCGAGTCGATGCATTCAAATAGTGGCCAAAAGTCGAAGTCTAAAAAGGCTAAAATCAGCAAATCAAAGGATAAAAGCAAGGTAATTTCCTTTGGCAAACAATCGATAGGAACTATTGTTAATGACATTCAGGTATAAGACCCTACCTTTTCATTTTGATAGTTCTCATTGAGACTTTGAAACTTCATCTGTAAAAATGTAGATTGCTGCTTTCGTAGAAATCCATGTTTATTATCCACCGGAATAGTCCATGTAAATCATGGTCGGCAAACCTTTTTTTGGCGAGAGAAGATAGGGGCGAGGAGGGGAGAGAGGAGATTCAGGGGAGACAGGGGAGAGAAGATAGGGGCGAGGAGGGGAGAGAGGAGATTCAGGGGAGACAGGGGAGAGAGGGGTCGAGGAGGGGAGAGAGGAGATTCGGGGGAGACAGGGAAGAGAAGAGAGCTGAGAAGAAACACTAAACCTTCGGCGGGCCGGAGTTTGCCGACCAGTGATGTATAGGCAGTAGCTAAGCCTCCTGGCAGACACAAAATAGATCTCTTGCATTTAACGAGAACTTCCTGTGCAATCGAAGTTTTAGCAGTAGCAATATCAACCATTTTTCCGCCCGTCGAACTACCAAAGGGGGATTAGATTACCCCCTCCCTGAGATTTTTTGCTGCGCGGAAAAGAGCAACGCAGACCCACGACATGCAAGAATTAGCATCTTCTCAAACAAAGAATCGAGTCGCCAGACCTCCGGACCGTCGAGATAGTGTATTGAATGCACCCCTGTGTGCCAATCAGCACTGCGAATGCTTGAGAGACTAGCTGACGATGTCCAGCAGTTAAAGCTTGTCCACTGTCGTCTGTCTGGCAGAATTGATCAGAGACCTTCCGACTGTCTGGCAGAATTGTTGAATGGTCCAGAAGGCTCTCTACTTGTTTGAAAAGGTGCGCAGCAAAAACTTAGCGTTCGCGTGTTCTTGAATTTCGTGCGCCTGCCTTGCTCCGTTCCGGCGCAGCAAAGAATCCCCTGGTAGTCGCTAAAAGCGACAATTTTAGAATTTCGAAGCTTTTTGACGACTTTCTCCTAAGAAACTTGGGGTCAAAATTTACATATGTAGCAGGCAGGTCAACTCACTGGTTGTATTACATTTATATATTTCTATTTCTTCAATCCGATCATTCACAACCCATGCAGTCTTCGCGTCGACGACAGCACAGTGAAGGCCTGGAGCAACCGCAGCAGCCGCAGTTTCCAGACGGTGTCGATACGGCGGCAGCATCCACTGCTTCAGCAGCTTCAGGATTCAGCTATGGGCTCGAAGACGACGAGTACTACAGACGCGAAGGTGACGACCGCGACTTTCAAGGCTACGAAGATCTGAACGTAGCCGTTCAGGAGGGTCTGCAGCGCGAGCCCAGCGCGGCTAACAGCCGTAGCGCGCTTTCATTCCGAAAGCCTCCGCCGAAAAGAGGCGGCCAGCGAAAGTCGTCTTCCAACATGCCCGGGTTGGCGCGAAAAAAGCAGCAGAAACCGTTAAAGAGCGAGCCGCCCGTTTGCTCGTTCTACATGGAGGGCCGCTGCAACAAGGTGCTGGCTTGTTTTGCTAATTGGATTTGCCTGTGACGCTGCGTTTTTGACCTTTGAAAGTTCGCTTGGGTGCCTGATTTTTAGGTGTCTGTTCTACAGCAGTGCCGTATTTATAGGTGTGTCTAAGGTACAGGTGTGTCTGTACTACAGCAGTGCCGGATTTATAGGTGTGTCTGAGGTACAGGTGTGTCTGTACTACAGCAGTGCCGGATTTATAGGTGTGTCTGAGGTACAGGTGTGTCTGTACTACAGCAGTGCCGGATTTATCGGTGTGTCTGAGGTACAGGTGTGTCTGTACTACAGCAGTGCCGGATTTATAGGTGTGTCTGAGGTACAGGTGTGTCTGTACTACAGCAGTGCCGGATTTATAGGTGTGTCTGAGGTACAGGTGTGTCTGTACTACAGCAGTGCCGGATTTATCGGTGTGTCTGAGGTACAGGTGTGTCTGTACTACAGCAGTGCCGGATTTATAGGTGTGTCTGAGGTGCAGGTGTGTCTGTACTACAGCAGTGCCGGATTTATAGGTGTGTCTGAGGTACAGGTGTGTCTGTACTACAGCAGTGCCGGATTTATAGGTGTGTCTGAGGTACAGGTGTGTCTGTACTACAGCAGTTCCGGTTTTATAGGTGTGTCTGTACTAGAGCAGTGCCATATTCTTTAGACGCCTCCGAACTGCAGGTGTCTTCTCAATGATTTTCAACGGTTAAACAGCTCTTGATCGAGGTTGAGATGTACAACTATTTTTCAAAATACCTTTTCTTTGCTTTACAGGGAGATAATTGTCCATTCAGCCACACTGGCCAGGTGCCAAAGAAGCCGTTGCTATGCAAATTCTACGCACTGGGCGCCTGCCTCAAATCCGACACTGAATGCCTGTTCATGCACTCGGAGTTCCCGTGCAAATACTTTCACCTGGGTGGCTTCTGCCGATTGGGCAAGGAGTGCCGGTTCTCACACGAGCTGATGAGCGCCGAAATGCGGTCTGCGCTGCTCAGTGACAATTGCACAGGGGAGCAGGTAAAGTTCCGGTTAGCTGCAGTTTGTCAATCCAATCAATTAAAATCCTAATCTTGAAATCCTGTAATCAGCAGGCGGATGCAGCAGATGAGGACCGATTCGATCCAGAGGCTGCGATGCCTCATCAACCGACTGAACCTAAAAAGCAAGACAGCTTACTAGGTAACCTGAATGTATTATAAAAAAAATTGGTATTCCAGTGGATAGATAGATAGATAGATAGATAGATAGATAGATAGATAGATAGATAGATAGATAGATAGATAGATAGATAGATAGATAGATAGATAGATAGATAGATAGATAGATAGATAGATAGATAGATAGATAGATAGATAGATAGATAGATAGATAGATAGATAGATAAGAGCACTCATCTCGAACTGATCTCATGCTTCTCACATCCCAGGCCCCGCTCCACATCTGCCACGGCTCCAATCTGGCCAAGAGCATCCAGAAGATGAACATGTAAATTCTGAGTCGCGCCTAACTCGCGTTGATCAGCAGCATCCGCTTTGCCTCCAGCCGGAGATGAAGCAGGAGCACCAGCAGCCTTTCAAACAGTTGCATTTCCCACCTCGGCCGTTTCCGCATCCTGGCGATGCGGAGAATCGAACGGCGCCTGCTGCTCTGCAGCTTCCTCCACCTCAGCAAAATCGCCTGACGTTTCTACCTCCACCTGCGTCCTCTAGCGGAGGGTAATTAGCTAAGTCTAACTTTTACTTGATTTCATAAGCCAACCGATTTCTTAGGAATAAAGCTGTTTTCGGGTCTTTGTTTCTCTGCATAGCAAAATTCACTTTATCATTTTTCTTGCAATCTTTGGAAATCAGATTTTTGCTCTCTGATTGGCCAGTATTTGCCTCGCTCTCTGATTGGCCAGTATTTGCCTCGCTCTCTGATTGGCCAGTAACTGCTTCACTTTCTGATTGACCAGTAAATGCCTCGCTCTCCGATTGGCCAGTAAATGCCTCGCCCTCCGATTGGCCAGTTTTTGTCTTGCTCTCTGATTGGCCAGTAAATACCTCGCTCTCTGATTGGCCAGTAACTGCTTCGCTTTCTGATTGGCCAGTAAATGTCTCTCTCTCTCCCTCTCTCTCTCTCTCTCTCTCACTTTCCCTCTTTCTTTCCCCTCTCTCCCTCTCTCTCTCTCTCCTTCCCTCTTTCTCTCCCTCTCTCTCCCTCTCTCTCCCTCTGATAAGCCAGTAAATGTCTCAGTAAATGCTTCGCTCTCTTATTGGCTACTTATTGCCACAAACCGCCGTCAACACCTGCTTTTTTACAGCTTATCTCTCACGCGACCGGCCTTTTCTGGCCCGGAGCCGCCGGCGCGGCCGTTCCCCTCTGCGCCGCCTCGGCTGCAACCGCGCAACCCGCTGTCTCCGCCGCTGCCGCCGCCGCGGCCACCGATGCTGCCGCCGACGAAAACGACGCCTGTCGCGGTGGCAGCCGCTTCTCGCGCCCTGGACGCTGTGGCCAGCCTGCTGAGCGAGTTCTGCACCGGCAGCAGCGGCTCTGGGGGCGGAACAGAAGACACTGAGGCATCTGTCCAGTCTCCCACGATTGTGAGTGACGCTTCAGCAGGTTTTAGCAGGCCAGTGGACTCCTATCTGATCAAACTAGTAGATTCCTACCTGATCTGAGCAGACCAGTGGACTCTTATCTGAGAAGACTTTTTTTCCTATTTGTCATATTTTCATTTTCAATGTTCTATTTGGCTCAAGTTATCACATAAGATTTTCTTGCTAAACATGGCTTCAGGCTGTCTGCAAAGAAGAGGTTGTGGAAGATTCGGAGCCAATGGAACAGCACCGGAGCTCCGGCTGTGATTCTGACGACAAAAGTGCAGCCAGCTCTTGCCAGACTGCTCTGGTCTTCCGGGCTCCTGTGAGATTCTTTTATTAGGGAATTATTTTAATTAATATTTTAGAAAATCAATACTTTTTAAAAACATGTTTGGCTTGGTTGACTAATTTCTTTATGTTAAATAAATATGGGGAATAATACCGTAATCTAAATCATATACCACTTAGTTAATCTACTAAGTGATTTAAAACCCATAGAATGCCACAAAAAACCTACTAAGTGATACTAAACCTACAAAATTAACAGAAACCTGACATACAGACCACTAAACGTCACATAAGGACCGCTAAACGTGAAATAAGAACCACTAAACGTGAAATAAGGACCGCTAAACATGACATAAGGACCACTAAACGTGACATAAGGACCACTAAACATGACATAAGGACCACTAAACGTGACATAAGGACCACTAAACATGACATAAGGACCACTAAACGTAAAATATGGACCGCTAAACATGACATAAGGACCACTAAACGTGAAATAAGAACCGCTAAACATGACATAAGGACCACTAAACGTGAAATAAGGACCGCTAAACATGACATAAGTACCACTAAACGTGACATAAGGACCACTAAACGTAAAATATGGACCGCTAAACATGACATAAGGACCGCTAAACGTGACATAAGGACCACTAAACGTAAAATATGGACCGCTAAACATGACATAAGGACCACTAAACGTGACATACAGACCACTAAACCTACAAAATGATACAAAATCTGACACAATGACCTAAAACCTTCAGAATCATAATCTACTACATCATAGTAGAAGAAAATGTACAGGACCATTACTTCAATAAAATTATTCAAAAATTATAAAAAGTCAGAATAAACGAAAGCCAATCCGAATTCTGCAGCCCATCTGCAAGCGCCGCCTGCCCTGGCGCCTTCTACCCCTGGACCCGATCGATCGGCTGCCGTACTCGCTGATGCAGTTGCCTAGCAGCGTTGTCGCCGAAAGTATCGCCGGAAACGATCCTCGGCTGACCGGCAAACAGCAGCAGCCGCCGCCGCCACCGCAAAAATCCTCGTCGCTTCTAGATCCCAGGATTCGAAACCAGCACCATCAGCAACAACATCAGGATTCGGAGGGTTCTCAGAGTGGCAGATCCGGTCGGTTGCAGCTCAACGAGCGATCGGCAGCTTCGGCTGTTGAACAACAACAGCAGCAGCGGGAAGAGCTTCCGGCTCGGCGTGACGTCTTCGATCCGCGTTTCCGTCGTCGGGTGAGTCAGCAGGATGACGGCGGCCGGCAGTAGGACTATAGTGTGAGCATCGGTTTAGAAAATTGTTTAGAAAAAAATGGAATCACAAACTCTCAATATTGTCTGTGTCGAAGGTCACCAGAGAAACAGTTGAATTGTCAGTTCTATTTAAACTACCCGTCAGGAGTACGAACTGCTGACATTTTCCTGCTTAAACTCTGTTGTAAACATGTGCTCGTGAACCCCGGTTGCTTTCGTTTTCTTGTTTGTGCAATTCAGCAGTTCATGTGTGCCTATTTGGCTTACTTAGTTATTCAGGCATTGAAGTCTTGAACTCGGTCCTGCATCCTCGTACTGTGTGCCTGCTGGCTCCCATCTTAGTTCTTCTATGCCTGGTTTCATTTACCTGGCAGTCCAACGTATGCTAAGATGGTGAATATAGAGAACAGGTTTTATCAATAATGCATTAATAAAGTTTTCATGTTATGTTATGTTTTGTCATCATTGCAGTATCAATCCCTTCAATCATATATTGACGGCTGGTGCAATGACTTGAAAGCGAAGCCTTCGATTATTGCAGTGGGAAGTGGCTCCCGAGTGGCAGAGAGACAAAGAGATGTGTCCATGTTGTGGGGGTCCGTTTTTACTATAAATTTGCGGGGGGGGGTTTGCCATCACAAACCCGAAATATCACAACTCTGAAAACCAAAATAAAATTGGGCGTTGCTAGAACTGTTGGCCGATAGTAATTTTACTGCCCATTCCGCCGACTCCCCTGAGCAGGCACACAAGCATGTAACATACATCTGTAGTAGAAAGCTAGTAGATCGTGTACACATGTTGTGGATCATGAATGTTAAGAGTAAATTCATCAAGTGTCTTCAAATGCCTTAGAATAAACCCTAGCATCTGAGGAATTTGGCTGACAATGCAAAATTTTACATGTACATCTATTACTACTGTTTGCTAGTAAGTAATATCGATTTACAATTGATATTCGCTGATTTTGAGATCAGAAAAAGGATTCACTTTTTGTTCCTTTATTAAAAAGTCCTCGATTGCAAGACTAAAAAGTACATTTTATGCACTGCAATATTGTAGCGAACTGCATGGGTTTGACTTACGACATGGGCCTGCATAGAGTAGCAATTATTACATTCGGAAACTGCTTATTAAATTAGCTGATTGACATCAGCTGGAATTCTAAAAATTCCAGCCAAGAAGCGTCAAATATTATAATTACGAGCTTCAAAAAGTAACTTTTAATAGATTTCTTTAACGGCTTCTGCTCGCGGTGCACGCCTCGACAACTGAATTTTGCGCGCCTAAGAAGTTTTTCGAGGGTCAAATTTTGGTTTGGGCTGGATTCATTTAGAGCTTGTGCTCGCTGGTACATGTACGAGCTAGTTTGAGCGACCCACACCTATGAAGGGGCCAGTCCCCAAGGCAACAGAGAGAGTGTTTTTATGTGCCTGGCCACTGTGTACACCTTATATGATCAGTGCGTGCCTGCGTACATGTACTGTATCCTCGCGCTAGCATTCGCTCAGGAGTCAGAAGAATGGGCAGAATTGCCTCAGCCCTGGTGGCATGACTATGTCGTCGTCGAAGGCCAGGGTGCCCACTGTTGTACTCTATTATGCCTCGCGCCCTGCGCCCTTGTCGATTCTATATGTATACTGTACATTAAACTATTGTACATTCACAATACTTAAGTGTGCCCACGTTGCCGTATAGAGAAACATGCAGCATCTGCAACAAACCGGGACACCTTGCCAAGGCCTGCATGTCCAAGCGAAACTCAAGAGACCGCGCGTGCACATCCTCAATTCAATGATCAAAGGCGACAGAACACGGAGAGCTTCAGCAGTCTACCGAGCGACTTTTACGATGAGGTGTTCTGTCTGACCAAAGACGAACTGCCGCTACTGACAGTCTCAATCAACGGCAAGCGACTGGAAGCCCTCGTCGACAGTTGCGCCAGCTGCAATGTCATCGACACGAAAACTTTTTAAAAGAGATCGAGACTGCATGCTAAAACGCCACATGGGCTTCCAACAAGGCGGCTTTATCCTTCCCTCGAACTCGGCTCTCGGTCGCCTCTGGAAACTGCCGGCAGGGCTGTAAGCTCCTGGTCAGTGTCTTCAATTCGGCTCGAAGGACATGATCGACTTGGCAGTGGTGGGCAACTTGCAGGGGTATTCGGGGTATTGCGATTTGAGCCGAAAAGGAAGATGCACATCAGCAGAATTGGCAGCGCTGGTGGAATCAAAGCAGCTGAACTTGAGTGTCCGGAGAGTCACTCCCCGTAAGTCTCCCAACCAACCAACTCGATCGCGCATTCAGCCACCAATCAGACAGAAGTTTTAACAGCCAAACCGACGCTATCTACGCTACCGAAGTCGGCATGGTCGAGCATCGGTGTCGATGCCATTGGACCCGTCAACGGTCCGCTGTGTTCGGGACTTCGAAGCAAATCATGAACGGCAGCGGTCGGCCATTCTCTTCGGAAGCATTCATCATCCAATTCGTCACGATCGTCAGCGTCGATCGCGAGCGCATCAAGCTGCATCCATGACAGAGGCCTGACGCATCATGGAGGACATGAAGCTGCTCCTAGAAAAAAGCCGCTCCGCTCCTCGAGCGCCCAAGGAGCCGCCTGGGGTGAGGCGCTGCGAGACTGCTGGCAGCACCCCAAATCTCGGCGCCAGCACCAGTCTCTTGCTGTTCAAGAAACTGGTCCAGCACTGCATTCCAGAGACTGGATAATTAGTAGCAGCAGCTGCAGCAAGGTCAGCGGAGCCCGATGAGGCTACTATCACCGATCTGCACTGTCCGCAATTACCTTTAAGACAGGGGTCGGCAAACTCCGGCCCTCTCAATCCGGCCCTCGGGTCCTTTGGAACTTGAAACTTTGAAAATAGCAATCCGGCAATAGGTTGGTGTCTCTTCTCAGCTGTCTTCTCTCTCCTTTCTTCTCTCTTTTCTCTCCTCTACTCTCCTCTCTCCTCTACTCTCATCTCGTCTCTGCTCTCCTCTCATCTCGTCTCTCCTCTCATCTCCTCACCTCTCTTCTCTCCTTCCATCTCTCTCCTTTCTTCTCTCCTCACATCTCTCCTCTTCTCTCTTATCTTATATCTTATCTCGCCTCTCATTTCTCCTCTATTTCGTCATCTGTCATCTCCTCTTTCTTCTCTCCCCCATTCCATCACCTTTCCACTCTCACCTGGCCCGCAGCAATAATCAAGATTCTTTGTCTGGCCCTTGAAGCAAAAATTTTTCCGACCTCTGCTTTAGGACAATAAAATCCAGAGACCCATATAATTGAAACATGTTGTTGCAATGAATGGACTAGTAACGAACTTTAAATTCAATTCATGCGAATGCAATAGCCTATTTAAAAGGCCGCTTTCATCCTTTTTAATTTCCTTGGAAAATTCTTGTAGGGGAAAGATGTTGTACTCAATTCTGCCTTGCACCCTGTGCCCTTGTCTATTTACATGCATAATGTACATCAAACTAATTAGTGTACATTCACAATTACTTACATAGTGCGGTTACCTACTTACATACGAATACATTTCACGCCGAACTTTGCCCGAAATGTTCTTTTTCTGCAGCGTGCATGCGCCATCTCTCTTTGTCCCCTAAATCTCTGTTTGAAGACTTTCGAAGCATTTGGGGTTGGAGCTTAAGGGCCCCGCGTCGATTGCTACACCCACAACCCATTGGTACAGAGGCACGGTGTGTACATGCGTAAGTCATTTAGTTTAGTTTCCCACTAGATGTAGGTGCAATAAAAATCCTGTACAATGGAGACAACCTATATTTTTGAGACGTTTGGTATTCAAAACTTCAAGTTTAGGAATCAATAAAGTAGCTTAAAATCATATGTGCCATTTTTTGTGAATGCTCTCGCAGTTTCATTAGTGGCATGTAGTGACAAGTTTCTGAAAAGATTTAGCAGATTTTATTGTCTGTCAAACAGTGTTGCAAAGTGACGAAAAATATACAAAAATGGAAAAAGTAAATAACGAAAACAAGTAAAAACGCCTTTATAAAATAACAATATTTTAAAATTCAGCATGGTAAAAGAGAGTTTCATAAGCAGTGCAGGGATCATGCGTACCAACGGTACATGTTAGCTACTCGTATATCCTGACAAACTCTCACTCTACACATCAATAGCAGTTTAGGAAGCATTAGAGTAGCTGACCTGTCACCCCAGTCACCTGTGGAACCACTATTTTTCACGAATCGAGAGTGCAACGTCATTCTATAACGAAGTGTTCCTAGTGGTCCTTGGAAAAACTACTTTCTTCCCTAGTTAGTTTGAAATAAGAAATAAAGAAACTTTGAGAAGCCTTCAAATTTCAATTTTGTTTAACTGAGGTTGGCTTCACCGCGAATCTTCAAAGGCGTCATCAACTACAGCCGCGGGAATGTTAATAAAGCATTAGCCAATCAATAACAGAGCTCCCGGGTCGAGTTACGGGTCAAAGGAATTCCATTTCAAGGAGCGGTTCAATTTCGGCCAATTTTGAGAGTTGCACCGAACTGAACTGGCTTCTGTAGACTTTTAGCTAAAAGTGCAAAAGCCGTCACAGCATCGCCGGATGTCCTTGTTAGACTTTTGACCCCTAGATTAGAGCAGCTTTTTGAGGTTTGAAACAGAGATTTTTTAGGTTGAGGTGACTCTTTTCTAGAAAATCAATCAAGTGTTTACTTACTCTTCATCAACGTTTATTGTTTTGAGTTTCTAAGGATTATCTCCGATAATACATTATTAAGTAGGAAATAAAAATTTCCGGACTTTGTTATACCGGAATACCATTGCCATGGCATTTTCTGTTTTCATTTTTTTGCTTTTTTCATTACTTATATATTACATTTTAAATATTTATAGTTCTTTTTGTTTTGTTTAACTTATGCTTGTCTGTGTGCAGAGTTTTACACATTACGTTACATGACAAATGGAGGATGTGCTTCATACTTAAAATTTGCAGATTTTTTTGGTAGTTTTCAGTATAAGGTCAAATTGTCCTTCAATTGCAAGTCTTTGAATGTTTTATACACTTATGCTAGCTAAACTCAAACACGAATTATATTGATATTTATGCCAAAAACTAACAAAAATGTTTCATTTCCGTAGTATGATATAGTAAATTGATCTTTTTAATTCAACTTTTAAGGCTAATCTAAGGTTTTGTTGAAAAAAATTGTGAATATTTTTAAACCATTTTTAATCCGTAGTGGAAAGAGTCTAGACTAACGAACGACATTGCGAGTTCATGAAATGCGGTTCCTATTAAACTGAAATATGTAACAATGGACACAGAAAAGTGGTTGAATTTTTTACATAATGTATCACTTTGATTTGGACTGAACTCACAAAGCTAGGTTGCTATTTGCGAGGCTCATTCGCTCGTCTGTGCGAGTATCAAACTCGATGGCGTCACCAAGTTTTTGACAAAAGTATGCATGCCTGATCGGAGCACACCAAGTGTACTTTTTAAGGGCAGGTATGAATAAGTATACACGTATATATGAGGATTGCAACAGATAGATACAGTATGTACACTTTTAGATAAGTACAGGTATAGATAAGTACAGGTATAGATAAGTACAGGTATAGATAAGTACAGGTATAGATAAGTGCAGGTATAAATAAGTACAGTTATAGATAAGTACAGGTATAGATAAGTACAGGTATAGATAAGTGCAGGTATAAATAAGTACAGTTATAGATAAGTACAGGTATAGATAAGTACAGGTGTAGATAAGTACATGTATAGAAAAGTACAGGTATAGATAAGTACAGGTAAAGATAAGTACAGGTATAGATAAGTACAGGTATAGAAAAGTACAGGTGTACAATATGCACACAGCTATACATAAGTGTTTGCAGTTAAAATCGCACAGTTGTTTGATTCTATAAATTATTTAAAACCTGTTTCTTTTTTCAGTTGATGTTGCTATAATATCTACTTCAAAAGAGCCACTTACCTTGAAACCAGTAGTTAAGGCCTAATAATTATGTTTTTAATTAAGGATCACAACAAGCAGTCTTTCGCTCTGATTTTCAACACCGATAGTTATCCTACTCGAATTTTGAGGCTTAGTGTGTTTGTTTTTTTAT
Organism: Macrostomum lignano; assembly: GCA_002269645.1. Taxonomy (NCBI): domain Eukaryota; kingdom Metazoa; phylum Platyhelminthes; family Macrostomidae; genus Macrostomum; species Macrostomum lignano. The sequence continues at coordinate 281,504 of NIVC01000486.1, read as the reverse complement.
AACCAGGCGACGTCAGAGGCCCATCTGTACTTTCTGGTGCGTCTGAATTTATGACTGCCGGGGTAATTTTTGGGGACCTCTGCTGATAAATCTCAGCTCACAGAAAAACTGCATTTTTTCCGCACACGAAATTGACATTAACGCAGAAACATTTCCGCTTTTTGCACCCACCATTGTCTCCGACTCTTCTGAGCAGCCGCCGACTGCCGACTGTAATTTTTCTGTCTTTTAGCCTCCTCAAAATGTAGAGGTTTTCTGCTTGGAAGCCAGAAAATAATACAACGGCAGCTCTTTGATCATTTTTACATGCCGAAAATATTTTTAGGCAGTCTTCTAAGCTTTTAAAAAGCAAAAATGACTCAATTAATTGCTCATGAACTCACTCATAAACTCACTAATTAACTCACTCATGAACTCATGAACTCATTAAATCACTCATGAACTCATGAACTCACTCATAAACTCATGAACTCACTCATAAACTCATGAACTCACTCATGAACCCACTCATGCACTCACTCATGAACCCACTCATGAACTCACTCATGAACTCACTCATGAACTCACTCACAAATTCGCAGATGAACACACGAACTCAATCACTAAATGACAATCGATCATAATTGAACTGAATTCGGTGCTACAGGGAACTCACTGAATGCACATGTGCGTCGCAGTTTTGCACATCTGCTTGCGCCTATCTGCGTCAGCAAGAGCGGGGGCGGCTGCAATGCGAAGGCGGCGCAGATTTTATAATTGGTTTTTTCGTTCACCTGTCCGCTGATTTTCTTTTCCAGCGATTACTGAGAAAGTGGCAAGGAAATTATCCGCTGGAATATAATTATTTTCCCCGTTAGAAAGTCCATGAATCCCTCCGATCGGGAAGATTTTCCCTTGCATGACAAAATGATAAACAACTCCTAAATGCGCTTTCAGTCAAACAAGAACTGAAGTCGAACTGGATTGAGTACATTAAATTCAAGTAGGAATGCACAGTAAATGGATTACAGCTACTGCAGAATCCAGTCAATGGATTACAGCTCCTGCAGAATCCAGTCAATGGATTACAGCTCCTGCAGAATCCAGTCAATGGATTACAGCTACTGCAGAATCCAGTCAATGGATTACAGCTACTGCAGAATCCAGTCAATGGATTACAGCTCCTGCAGAATCCAGTCAATGGATTACAGCTACTGCAGAGTCCAGTCAATGGATTACAGCTACTGCAGAATCCAGTCAATGGATTACAGCTACTGCAGAGTCCAGTCAATGGATTACAGCTCCTGCAGAATCCAGTCAATAGATTACAGCTACTGCAGAGTCCAGTCAATGGATTACAGCTACTGCAGAATCCATCAATAGATTACAGCTCCTGCAGAATCCAGTCAATGGATTACAGCTACTGCAGAGTCCAGTCAATGGATTACAGCTACTGCAGAATCCAGTCAATGGATTACAGCTACTGCAGAATCCAGTCAATGGATTACAGCTCCTGCAGAATCCAGTCAATGGATTACAGCTCCTGCAGAATCCAGTCAATGGATTACAGCTACTGCAGAATCCAGTCAATGGATTACAGCTACTGCAGAATCCAGTCAATGGATTACAGCTACTGCAGAATCCAGTCAACGGATTACAGCTACTGCAGAATCCAGTCAACGGATTACAGCTACTGCAGAATCCAGTCAACGGATTACAGCTACTGCAGAATCCAGTCAACGGATTACAGCTACTGCAGAATCCAGTCAATGGATTACAGCTCCTGCAGAAACCAGTCAATGGATTAGAACTCCTGCAGAATCCAGTCAACGGATTACAGCTCCTGCAGAATCCAGTCAATGGATTACAGCTACTGCAGAATCCAGTCAACGGATTACAGCTCCTGCAGAATCCAGTCAATAGATTACAGCTCCTGCAGAATCCAGTCAATAGATTACAGCTACTGCAGAATCCAGTCAATAGATTACAGCTCCTGCAGAATCCAGTCAATGGATTACAGCTACTGCAGAATCCAGTCAATGGATTACAGCTACTGCAGAATCCAGTCAATGGATTACAGCTACTGCAGAATCCAGTCAATGGATTACAGCTCCTGCAGAATCCAGTCAATGGATTACAGCTCCTGCAGAATCCAGTCAATGGATTACAGCTACTGCAGAATCCAGTCAATGGATTACAGCTACTGCAGAGTCCAGTCAATGGATTACAGCTACTGCAGAATCCAGTCAATGGATTACAGCTACTGCAGAATCCAGTCAATGGATTACAGCTACTGCAGAATCCAGTCAATGGATTACAGCTACTGCAGAATCCAGTCAATGGATTACAGCTACTGCAGAATCCAGTCAATGGATTACAGCTACTGCAGAATCCAGTCAATGGATTACAGCTCCTGCAGAATCCAGTCAATGGATTACAGCTACTGCATGGGTTCTATTTTTTATCCTGTATGCGTCAGTCAAATTTGCAGTTTCTTTAAAATACAATAAAGAATCAGATTTGTTTATAGTATTTTTATAAAATATAAGCAAATTTCATACTTCTTTTAGTACAGCTTGTTAAATCGAGAATGCTCAGGTGTTGACACAGTTTAGATTTGATGCGCCAGTGCTCAGTAATTTTGTTTAGCCCAAAACATTTGCGTGTGTGGCGGCATCAGGTGTTTCACTGAAATTTCGAAATGACTTTGATTGAGCAGAAGCATGCAGCTGGCTCTCCACGCTTGAGTTGGGCTGGTGCCGCGATATAGGCATCGTTGAGGTAATTGTGATTGCATCCAAAATTACTTGAAATTTAGGGAGCGGAGAGGCAGATTCTCAAGCACTGAGGGGAGCGGAGAGGCAGATTCTCAAGCACTGAGGGGAGCGGAGGGGCAGATTCTCAAGCACTGAGGGGAGCGGAGGGGCAGATTCTCAAGCACTGAGGGGAGCGGAGGGGCAGATTCTCAAGCACTGAGGGGAGCGGAGAGGCAGATTCTCAAGCACTGAGGGGAGCGGAGAGGCAGATTCTCAAGGACTGAGGGAGCGGAGGGGCAGATTCTCAAGCACTGAGGGGAGCGGAGAGGCAGATTCTCAAGCACTGAGGGGAGCGGAGGGGCAGATTCTCAAGCACTGAGGGGAGCGGAGAGGCAAATTCTCAAGCACTGATGGGAGCGGACACCTTCAATTACCCCAGCTAATGCGGGCACCCATTTTACAGCTGGGTGAACTGAAGCAATGCAGAATTAAGTGTCTTGCTCAATTGGACACAAATTGTTCCGAGTTGGTCGAGAATCGAACCCCCGACCTTTTAGTCATGCTCTAACGACTAGGCTATAACCACTTTCCGCTTCTATCGAGCAGTGGAGATTATAGTTGCTTAACTAGGCCGCAATGCTATGTGACATCGGACCGTAGGGTGATTGTCTTCTTTGGTGTTAATGAAATGGAAAAAATGTAACACAAAGAATTGCAGCAAGGTTATCAAGATTAGCAAAGCCATCACAGTACTAGTGACCGAGTCGTGTCAGACGCGCCACTCGGTTGGAATAATTTAATTGAAATCTCGCGTCCTCTTCGCCGACTGAAGCCCTCAGTCACGTCGGGAGGTTAAGCAGAATTAACTGCAGAAAGACGCGTGCCCTGAAAAAGGATTAATAATTAATTTTCCAGTTCTCTGGGGAATTAGGGGCGAATCTGTGAATTGAAGACAGTGCCGGAAACCCGAGAGAGCTGTTCAGCCGCTTCCCTGTGAGCAGCTTAGCTGCTAATATTAAATCCTTTTGTCTGCGCTGTCCCTAATAAGTTTACCTAAGCTTCACCTAATAAGTCCCACTTAATCTTAATCTACTGGAAAGTGACTAATAATATTTGTCTGGCGGCACTGAGATGTTAAGGCCGTGAAAACTATGCCTATTTTCATGATACAGTATACTCGGCTCATTTTGTAAAGGACAGAAATGTGAGCTTGATCCCAATGTGAGTTTGATCTCAATGTGAGCTTGATCTCAATGTGAGTTTGATCTCAATGTGAGTTTGATCCCAATGTGAGCTTGATCTCAATTTGAGTTTGATCTCAATGTGAGTTTGATCCCAATGTGAGCTTGATCTCAATGTGAGCTTGATCTCAATGTGTTGACTTGATCTCAATGTGAACTTGATTTTAGTGTGAGTTAGACCCCAATGTGAGCTTGATCTCAATGTGAGCTTGATCTCAATGTGAGTTTGATCTCAATGTGTTGGTTTGATCTCAATCTGTTGGCTTCTTCTTTTAGAGTCTTCTCTTGTACTCTCCTCAAAAAGGAGATTTTAATTGCTTGTTTTTTTTAGTTTCACGTTTTTTAACCTCAAGATTTTCTTCACAGCAAATTTCCGACTGCGATAAAAGTACATGCAGAACTAATTATCAGGGAAATAGAATATCCGGTCTCAGGAAGCCAGACTGGGTGAATCTAGGCCATTTTCACTGGCAAATGGTGGCTCAGATCAACTGACCAAGTACCGTGGACGTGGAGTGAATCCGGTGCATGAACTTTGATAAAAAGACCTTCTTAGACCTTCTCCCCATTGCATATGGTTGCACACAGAATCGATCAGGGGTCGTGGTTCGACAATTTCAAATATATGAAGCAGCAAGACAAAACCGATCGTTTAAATTTCTATTTATTTGTTTCATTAAATATTTCCATAAACAACAGAGTAAAGCCACATCGAACGAGAAAACATGTTTTTGCTGACAGTAAGCATTTTTAAAAGACGACTGGAATCCAGTTTTGCAGGGTTTGACCACCCATGACATGGAGAACAAGATGGCAGACAACAAACATAATAGCGAGAGGATTCACGCACTGATAGCCACAAATGTACTTTTTTGGAGAAACAACTCCATTTTGAATTATTAGCTCCTTGTTTCACTATCTGTCTGTCATATCAATGGTATGACTATAATAGTATGATAGAAGCCAGTAGCTGCGTGAGTAGTCCGCACGATGAAGCTCAGTGAAGATAAGCTCGAGCCCCTAATTAGTTCTGGCGCAATATCGGGAACCGACAAGTAGGGGTGTTCGGGGTTCGGGGTCGGGTCGGGTTTCGGGTCGGGTTTTGGTACCGGGTTCGGGGTTCGGGGTAGGTGTTCCGGGTCGGGTTCGGGGTTCGGGGTAGGGGTACCGGGTTCGGGGTTCGGGTCGGGTTTGGCCACCGGGTTTTCGGGGTTTTCGGGGTTTTGAACAATTATCATTCTCAAGAGTATTTTCAAGCACTTTTTACTCCTTATGCAAAATCCACAATGCGAAAGATATGCATTGAGTTTCAGGTACAACTTAAGTTATATTTTACATACAATTTGAAACGGAAATAGCAGATAGAACCATGGATTCATTTACACTTTCTGGTAAATAAGGATTGTCGTTTTTCGACCCATTCAGTCTTGCAGTTGATGATTTAAAAAATTTCGTTCAGTAATAATTTTACATGTGCTACGTGTAACATGGTCTGAACTTCTGGATTGGATGAGGAAGCTTAAAATTTATAAATACACTATTATTCTCCACGCATCAGTCGCCAATAATCAATTATCACAATGATTACCTACTCATATCAGCATACAATTTTATGTAAAGACGTCACTTTAGTTTTTACATAGCAATTCTGTTATACCACTACTGACTTACTGTTAACTGTAGTCAAAAGTAAAAATAAATATATATTTGTGATTAACTCTCCCGTTTCATTGTATCATTGTTTTATCTGTGCTATCTCTTTATCGCTCTAGTTCTATCTCTACTGATATCTGCACTACAGGGTATAATCTAATTTTATTGTACTCTATTTTTGCAGCTTAAATAAACTCATAGATGTAATATTACTATTATTATTCATTTACTTTGTCTATGAGCCCAGTATGTAGTCTACTATCTAGCATCTACTGAAAATAAATGACAAAGGACCGAATTAACTAACATTGTAACTAACAATCACAGTTTGAATTTCCTGAAGCTGAAGGATAAGAATTGTGCAATATAATTTACACTTATACAACAAATATAAACTGTGTTTGTCCCAAGTCATTCATGAGCTAACGTCGCGCCCAAAAGGCTTACAATTGAAGTGAAATACAAATTAATATTGTACTTTTATCGGTGGAAAAAGTGTATTAATTTATTAAAATGATTGACCAAAATAAGCGTGAAAATGTTCGGGGTTACGTTCGGGGTCGGGTCGGGTTTTGGTACCGGGTTCGGGGTTCGGGGTTGGAAGAAATGTTCGGGACGGGGTTCGGGGTTCGGGGTAGGGGTACCGGGTTCGGGGTAAACCCCGAACCCCGAAAAAATGACCGACCCGAACACCCCTACCGACAAGGCCCTGCGTCTAAATCCATCTTAAAAGGTGCAGATTGACTGGCGTCAATTCCAGTTTCATCTTCAGAAAGCATAGCAGAAGCATATAAGCAGTCACAGGACACCAACAGGAAAGATAAGCGACACAAAGAAGCACAGAGCATGTATTGTGCATGACAACAACTTCAAGGGAAGCAAGGACATAATTTGTCGTAGAGCGCTTCTAGTCCAGGCGCTAGTTTTAGTTAGAAGTCCATGCCTCTGTATGTACGATATGTACGATGTACATATGTACGATATGCTAAAACCGGTTGCCGCAGACTGTATCGGCAAAGAATTTGCGCAGATTGCGCCATCGGCGGCGCAGATTTCTGCGAAACCGCCTGCCAACCAGGCAGTAGAGATAGAAATTGGCCGCGTGGTTGCAGTACATCAGCAGCCGGACGCAGGTCTCGGCCAAGCGGACGCGAGAGTATGCAGCCGGATCGGACTGGACAATAGGCGAGGTGGCCATTATCAGCTTGAACAGCGTGATTGGCAGGCAGGTGCAGAGAAATAGGCCGGACACTAGCAGCAGCATCAGCGTCACCTGTTTCAAATCGATATTTGATAATTTTTTACACAGTACTCTGGTATGATGTCAATGATGAAACAGTAAAACGAATGAAAATATATCTAGAGTGAACAAATACGATCCTATCTAAAACAGATACTTCAGGTCGCGGAGTGAGGTGGCTGTAAAAGCGAGAGCGGTAGAGCATCGGGGAAAGGAATTCGTAGTTCAAGGTCGTGGAGTGAGGTGGCTGTAAAAGTGAGAGCGATAGAGCATGAGGGAAAAGGATGCATAATTCAAGGTCGCGGAGTGAGGTGGCTGTAAAAGTGAGAGCGATAGAGCATGAGGGAAAAGGATGCATAATTCAAGGTCGCGGAGTGAGGTGGCTGTAAAAGTGAGAGCGATAGAGCATGAGGGAAAAGGATGCATAATTCAAGGTCGCGGAGTGAGGTGGCTGTAAAAGTGAGAGCGATAGAGCATGAGGGGAAAGGGATGCATAATTCAAGGTCGCGGAGTGAGGTGGCTGTAAAAGTGGAGCGATAGAGCATGAGGGGAAAGGGATGCATAATTCAAGGTCGCGGAGTGAGGTGGCTGTAAAAGTGGAGCGATAGAGCATGAGGGGAAAGGGATGCATAATTCAAGGTCGCGGAGTGAGGTGGCTGTAAAAGTGAGAGCGATAGAGCATCGGGGAAAGGAATACGTAGCTCAAGGTCGCGGAGTGAGGTGGCTGTAAAAGTGAGAGCGATAGAGCATCGGGGAAAGGAATACGTAGCTCAAGGTCGCGGAGTGAGGTGGCTGTAAAAGTGGAGCGATAGAGCATCCCGATAGAGCATCAGGGAAAGGGATGTATAGTTTAAGGACAGGGAGTCCAAGGAAGGACAGAGGCTGCAACAATACAAAGGGTTAGCATCGATCAGGGAGAAATAACTAATCTTGGTTGAGGAGTGAAACGGAGCGAGATGCCCTCTACAATGGAAGACGGTCTCCAAGTCACCGAAGCCCCACAAACGCGCACCTGTCTCACGCTCTTCTCGTACTGCCGTCGCCCGCTGTGTAGCGAAGCTTCGCCGCCAGACCGGGGCACCGGCGCTGACAGCAGCGGCACGGCGTTGCTACTCTTGGCGTGGGGATTGGCGCTGACATTGTTGTGTACGATGTTGTTGGAGAGGGCGGAGAAGCCGTGCAGGCCGGCAAGGCGGACTTGGGCAACTGGGAAATTTGGGAAACAGGATGCAAGCTGGGGGATTTGGAGTTTTTTTCAATCGGGAAAATTGAAAGTAAAAGAATTAAAATTTAATCCACTGCTTGGATTTTTTGTTTCTTTAGGTTTCTCAGATGAAGGTCCCCGGATACGTGCAGCTCAGAATATAGAAACAGACAGTCAATAGAACTGTCAGTCACAGTCTGCCAGTCAAAGCCTGTATCAGACAGTAAAAGCCTGTATCAGACAGTAAAAGCCTGTATCAGACAGTCGGTCAAAGCCTGTATCAGACAGTCGGTCAAAGCCTGTATCAGACAGTCGGTCAAAGCCTGTATCAGACAGTCAGAGCCTGTATCAGACAGTCAGAGCCTGTATCAGATAGTCAGAGCCTGTATCAGACAGTCAGAGCCTGTATCAGACAGTCAGAGCTTGTATCAGACAGTCAGAGCCTGTATCAGACAGTCAGAGCCTGTATCAGATAGTCAGAGCCTGTATCAGACAGTCAGAGCCTGGATCAGACAGTCAGAGCCTGTATCAGACAGTCAGAGCCTGTATCAGACAGTCAGAGCCTGTATCAGACAGTCAGAGCTTGTATCAGACAGTCAGAGCCTGTATCAGACAGTCAGAGCCTGTATCAGATAGTCAGAGCCTGTATCAGACAGTCAGAGCCTGTATCAGACAGTCAGAGCCTGTATCAGACAGTCAGAGCCTGTATCAGACAGTCAGAGCTTGTATCAGACAGTCAGAGCCTGTATCAGACAGTCAGAGCCTGTATCAGACAGTCAGAGCCTGTATCAGACAGTCAGAGCCTGTATCAGATAGTCAGAGCCTGTATCAGACAGTCAGAGCCTGTATCAGACAGTCAGAGCTTGTATCAGACAGTCAGAGCCTGTATCAGACAGTCCGAGCCTGTATCAGACAGTCAGAGCCTGTATCAGACAGTCAGAGCCTGTATCAGACAGTCAGAGCTTGTATCAGACAGTCAGAGCCTGTATCAGACAGTCAGAGCCTGTATCAGACAGTCAGAGCCTGTATCAGACAGTCAGAGCCTGTATCAGACAGTCAGAGCCTGTATCAGACAGTCAGAGCCTGGATCAGACAGTCAGTCAAAGCCTGTCAGGGGGGGGGGGTAGAAGAAGCTGCTCACCTGCGGCCCTCCTGTCCTCGGCCTGCGAGGCCCTCATAGCCATCGATCCGTAGCGCAGGCGCTTGGAGCGCCGCAGGCGGCACAGGATGATGCAGTTGCAGGCCAGCATCGCGGTCAGCGGCAGCAGCGAGTACAGCGTCAGGTCCAGCCAGGCCAGCAGCGAGCGAAGCCAACCGGCTCCAACTTCGTCGTCGACGTCGCAGCGAAGGTCGCCCTCGCCGGCGTCAGCATCGGTCGTCGAGGCGGTGGCATTGCTGGCGTTTGTCGCAGCGGGCGCTAGCGGGTCCCGGCGCAGCCGGAGCAGCACCGGCCAGTGGCTGCTGAGCGCCAGGCAGGTGAGCAGCAGCGCCGGCACGCAGATCCGACTGCTCACCAGGCGGGCCCGCACGCGCGGCCAGGGCCAAACGATGGCCGCCCGTTCCATAGTGACAGCCGTCAGGCTCAGCACCGAGGCGTAGGAGGCGGCGGTCAGCAGAGTGTGGGTGGCCGCGCAGGCGGCGTCGCTGAATGTCTCGGTCTGCCAGCCGCGCGCCTGCTGAAGCCACCGACGGAGCAGGCCGACCACGAGGGTGAGCTGGTCGGCGCAGGCCAGTAGGATCAGGTAGGCGAAGGTGCTGCCGGTCCGGCCGCCACCAGCGCCGCCCCAGAGGCCGCAGACGCTGAGCAGGTTGCCGACGGTGCCGAGTAGAAGGATGACGGGCGGCGCTGTGAACAGGAGCCACTTGTGGGCCCTGTAGGCGGCGTAGTCTGAGTAGAGAGACTGCTCATAGAGTTCCAGATGCATTTTAGGATGCTAACTGTCAGACCGATGGGAAGCAAGATACCTGCAGGCGGGGGACGGCTTGATGACGGAGGCGGTTTAAATTCCCCATGAGGAGGCTGAGGGGAGGGGTCTGTCGCCCCCGCCAGCCGTTCCTGCGAGCAGCCAATCAAGACAAAGAGAATTCGAACTCGCCAGCTGGCCAAAAGGGAAATCTTCTTCGGGATAATAAATTATTAATAACGGATAGCCCTCTTAATTAACGATTGAAGCAACGGAGGAGAGATGAGATTATTCAAGAGCATGGCGGCTCCAGTTCAAGAGCTGCCTCTTAGACGTCGGCTGAAGGACAGATTGTAATAAATTTCAGGTACAGAAAGAGCTGAGTGGAAGACAGGGGCGAAAGGCAGGGGCGGAAGACAGGGGCGGAAGACAGGGGCGGAAGACAGGTGAGGAAGACAGGTGAGGAAGACAGGTGAGGAAGACAGGTGCGGAAGACAGGGGCGGAAGACAGGGACGGAAGACTGGGCGGAAGACAGGGACGGAAGACTGGGCGGAAGACAGGGGCGGAAGACAGGGGCGGAAGACAGGTGCGGAAGTCAGGGGCGGAAGACAGGTGAGGAAGACAGGTGAGGAAGACAGGTGAGGAAGACAGGGGCGGAAGACAGGGACGGAAGACTGGGCGGAAGACAGGGGCGGAAGACAGGGGCGGAAGACAGGGGCGGAAGACAGGGGCGGAAGACAGGGGCGGAAGACAGGGGCGGAAGACAAGGGCGGAAGACAGGGCGCGGAAGACAGGGACGGAAGACAGGGGCGGAAGACAGGGGCGGAAGACAGGGGCGGAAGACAGGGGCGGAAGACAGGGCGCGGAAGACAGGGACGGAAGACAAGGGCGGAAGACAGGGGCGGAAGACAGGGGCGGAAGGCAGGGACGGAAGACAGGGGCGGAAGACAGGGGAGGAAGACAGGGGAGGAAGACAGGGGAGGAAGACAGGGGTGGAAGACAGGGGTGGAAGACAGGGGCGGAAGACAGGGGCGGAAGGCAGGGACGGAAGACAGGTGCGGAAGACAGGGGAGGAAGACAGGTGCGGAAGACAGGGGCGGAAGACAGGGGCGGAAAACAGGGCGGAAGACAGGGGTGGAAGACAGGTGTGGAAGACAGGGGAGAAAGACAGGGGCGGAAGACAGGTGCGGAAGACAGGGGCGGAAGACAGGGGCGGAAGACAGGTGCGGAAGACAGGGGCGGAAGACAGGGGTGGAAGACAGGGGAGGAAGACAGGCGCGGAAGAAAGGTGCGGACGATAGCGTGGCAGTAAGACGAACAAGTCGCAGAAAGCTGGTTGCGACCTGAGGGCCAGAGACTCAGCGAAATTCCCTCACGCACCTGTACCATGAAAACAGTAGTAAAAACGGTTCAGCCACTACTGCCCAGAGACAGCTGATGAAGTGCGATAAGCAGACTGAATTCGAGATCACCTCCCTTGCCAGTGACACTCGCGCAACCCCAGATCACGGAGAGGGAAGCAAGGTCTCTGCAGATCCGCCTAGAAGCAAACGGATCAAACGACTTACCTGTCTTATCTACTGCTCTAAGGAACTCAATGAGCCAAAGCAAGATGTGTAACTTTACCCCTTGCCTGAACATATACCTGTGTTTGTTCAGCTGCCACGGGACATGGCATATAGAGGCATATACAGCTAACTTTTGGTTCAAGCACATCTGCACTGCGAAAAGTGCCAGTCTAAATCTATTTTTCTGTTTCTGTTTTCTGTTCCTGTGCTCAAACCGCAGATCTTGTTATTCTGCATCGGATTTGAAATTTGCGGAATTGAGATTAACATTTTGTCAGGAAATAGCTGAAGTGTTGATTGAGATTCGACTCTGCAATGGAATTGAAAGCTCAAGCTAATCTCAGGTTATCTACTCGAAAAGCAGGGTCGAATTTCTGTTAATTAGATTTTTCCTTCTGGAGAAAAATATAATTTAAGCATTCAAATTTAAGCATTGCGGTAACTTAAAATTCCCATCTAGGATGTTAGCTGCTGCCCAGTTCACCCAATGACCGACTCCATTTTTAAAGCTCGCTTGTTTATTAAACATTAAATATAATAATAATTTAATTTAATAGAGCACTGAGGTACGTATGTGGTGATGTTATTGTTTAAAAGGTTCATAGGTTTATGAAGGCTCATGACTATCAGGGATTCCAAAAAGTACATATAGGGAGTCAGGAATTCCAGAATGTACATGCAGGGAGTCAGGAATTCCAGAATGTACATACAGGAAGTCAGGAGTTCCAGAATGTACATACAGGGAGTCAGGAGTTCCAGAATGTACATACAGGGAGTCAGGAGTTCCAGAATGTACATACAGGGAGTCAGGAGTTCCAGAATGTACATACAGGGAGTCAGGAGTTATAGAATGTACATACAGGAAGTCAGGAATGCCGGAATGTACATAGAGGGAGTCAAGAATGCCAGAATGTACATACAGGGAGTCAGGAATGCCGGAATGTACATACAGGGAGTCAGGAATGCCAGAATGTACATACAGGGAGTCAGGAATGCCGGAATGTACATACAGGGAGTCAGGAATGTCAGAATGTACATACAGGGAGTCAGGAATGTCAGAATGTACATACAAGGAGTCAGGAATGCCGGAATGTACATGCAGGGAGTCAGGAATGTCAGAATTTACATGCAGGGAGTCAGGAATGTCAGAATGTACATACAGGGAGTCAGGAATTGGAAATCCATTGAATGCACCAAGATCACGTTGAACTCAGTTCACACATTTTAGTTTTGTTATATTAAGTCTGGAGACACACAGAAAATTTGCAGTGTGGGCGATTCTTTGAACGAATTGACCGTAAAGCTTTTAACGTACTTTCTGACTGGCTGGCAGCAGCTGTACGAGGACTGGGGCCACTCGGGTTTTAAGATAGATTGAGGGGTGAAAAGGGTTAAAAAGCCCCCCCCCAGCTGGCCACTGAATCTAGCGGGCTGCCAATTACACTAATTGGCTCTAGGCAGGATGGCGAAAAAATGGCATGTTGCTTGTCCTGTTTCAATTTCCCCTCAAAATGAATCGCTAAGCTCGTTGAGAATTCGTCTGACTCTACTTATAGAATAGGTTGTTAGTAGAACGATTGGAGTATTTCCAAAACTTATTGGCTGAATCGACTATAAAAATATGAAATCAGTTTTTTCTGTCTTAGAAGTGTCCACTCTCCTCTGTCTCCGGTGCTGACATGGACACATTCCTGACATTAAGGTGCTGACATTAAGGTGCTGACATGGACACATTCCTGTCATTAAGGTGCTGACATGGACACACCCCTGTCATTAAGGTGCTGACATGGACACATTCCTGTCATTAAGGTGCTGAAATGGACACATTCCTGTCATTAAGGTGCTGACATGGACACATTCCTGTCATTAGGGTGTGGACACCACGGACACACTGATAATCTCTCAGGTGTAGAACACGGACACACTGATAATCTCTCAGGTGTAGAACACGGACACACTGATAATCTCTCAGGTGTAGAACACGGACACACTGATAATCTCTCAGGTGTAGAACACGGACACACTGATAATCTCTCAGGTGTAGAACACGGACACACTGATAATCTCTCAGGTGTAGAACACGGGCACACCCCTGTCTCAGGTGTGGACAGCTGATTCTCAAGTGTCTCAGGCCACCCACTAGCCAATGCTACTCTACCTGCTAATTAAGCCCTACTCTGCCACCCAAAGCCGCACTTTCCCAACAGAAAAATCCAGCTGGTTATTAATTCAAAGTGAGGCAATTTCTTGGCAAATTTAATATAAAGCTTGCCTCTCTCTCCTACACGCAAAGTCAGTTCATAGAAACTTCCTTCGCGGCAATCAGCTATGGCTGAATACTCTGCAGACCCTAGCGGCTAACACAGCCAATGACGTCAGCACCACCTCATCGCGTTAAAGTTTGTTACAGTTTGAGACACAAAACTGCCTGGGCCTTGCCTGCGGGCAGGAAAGTGGCGAGGTAGGCCTGCGCTGCGCCACCTTTTGCAGCGCGTCTCATCTCCACCCCCCCCCCCTGTCCCCCGCGCGGCAAACTGGGCAGCAGCTCAAGAAAACTTGCGACGGGTGTTCTTTCCCTTTTTCTAAAGAAAAGAAGAGTGGCTTTCTGTGCCCTCCTCTCTCTCTCCGCCGCGATCCAGGCCCCCCTTCTCCCCAGCTTCCCATTGTCTGCCACCTCAGCCAGCCGCGACAGAGGTGCATTTCTGTCTGGAGTCTGTGAAACCGGGGCGCCAAAAAGAAGGAAGGCGATTTTCCTACCCTTCTGTCCCAAAAAAGCAGAAGAAAGTAAAGCAGCCGTGGACGACGCGTGGACGGGCGGGCTATTATCGATCCCTGGGAGGGGGGGAGGCAGCGGGGCGAACCGACAACAACAGCTCACGGTAGGGGATTCTGCAGCAGTTCCTTCATTATTTCTACTGAAACTGGGAAGGGAAAACCCAAAGCCTCAACCCCCCCCCCTAGTCCTCGGCCCGCCACTGCCGACTTTAGAGAATTTGCTGACTTTAGTGGAAAACTGCCTCCTGCATTGACTGGCAGAGTCAGCTTGCCAAGAAGACAGTGCCGGGAGAAAGAAACTGGAGATCAGCAATGCTCAGGCGGAGACCCGACGAGAGCAGGAGGCAGTGATGGACTATTATGGATTATTATGACAGAAGAAAGACTGAAAGTTCTTACCAAAATTTAGCACCTTAGCCTCGCTATCACTGCCTACACAGGCTGTTACATTCGCCAATGTTGCTGGGGTTAGAAAATGGCCCATTTATTGCTTATTCCTGGTGTCGTTCTACTTGTCATTTGCTCTTAACAACTACTCATATCTCCCATCTACTCAAGTCTCCCATCTACTCAAGTCTACCATCTACCCAACTCTACCATCTACTCAAGTCTACCATCTACTCAAGCCTACCATCTACTCAACTCTACCATCTACTCAAGTCTACCATCTACTCAAGTCTACCATCTACTCAAGTCTACCATCTACTCAACTCTACCATCTGCAGCATACAGATTCCCAAATTACTCAATTTTCCAGAGCCAAAATGCAGTCTCCCACCCACCTGCTGCACTCCCACAATGAGAACAATGGCCAGATGAAGAGTACTTCTCCGCCGCAGCATCTGTCGCAGCGGCAGGCAGCAGAAAGTGGTGGCTGCAGAGAAACTGGCAGCTGGCTCATTGCTTATTGCCAATTCTGTGACGCAAAATTAGACAAAGTAGCGAGCCAATTAAACTAAAATTACTACGCTCACGAACAAATTTTTATTATAATTTAGGGAAGCAGAAAAGCATATTACAAACTCGATCAGAAGAAATCTACTAAGCCGTGTGCGTAACAAAAAAAACAAAAAAGTGGCTCTGTTTAAAGAGAAATTGCTAAACTAAGAAACAGAAGAAGAGGCTAATTTAGTCAGCCTTGACGGGCTCCGGCAATTATTCAGCAACAGTGCAAAAGTTGCAGTCTAAAAATAGAACTCTCAAACAATGCCATGGCCTGAGGGGGAGCATGATGGCTGGCTGATCTTGTCAAGACAGCGGAGCACCTGCAGCGACTAAAGAAGGACGGCTAAAGAAAGGGAATTCTTCAGCTACAGTCAGTATTGGGGAGCATCTCCATCCAATCCTTTAGAGAGCAGCCTTGCCAGAGCATTGCTCAATCAATAATAATAATAAACAATAGCTCATTACACCTGCCCTAATGGCCAGATGTGCAACCGACAGCTCAGCCGCAGCTATTGCGCGGCGCATCTGAAGGCTGCGTACGGCTGTTCAGTCCAAGGGCTGGGGGGTCGCCACACACAGCCTCAATTACCCCAGCTAATGCTAGCACCAATTTTACAGCTGGGTGAACTGAAGCAATGCAGGGTTAGGTGTCTGGGTCCGACGCTCTAAACACTATGCATTTAGCATGCTCTCGAGAACGCATAGCACTTAATCGGGTTTTACCATAGACAAATTAGGTCTAAGAAAAAAATAAAAACCTCGAGTGTAGCGGCGCCCTTCTGTTTCATTTGCCAATGGAGTCGAACGTGCTGAAGGCGCCAAACTAGCTATATATTGAAAATTCGACAAACCAATTAATAACCTTGGATAAAACACCAAACAAACAATCGAAATAGGAAGATTTGCGACGTAAACTTTTTGGGGATTATTAATTTGTGCTTGAGTTGCTAATAATTATTAATAGTAAAAATTAAGATTAACTAATGTGCAACAACTGACGAGAATAACGAAAGTAACAAATTTATGTACTTTTTGTTTAAGTTTTGGCGCATATCGGATTTACAATATGCAATCTGTTGACTCTATTGGTGACATTACCTGTCTACTTCAGAGAAATACTCGTAATATCCCGTGAGAAGCCCGGAAAACCTTAATCTAAGTTGCTAAATGTTGTCCTTGGGTACAAAAAGAGGTCTTTAATAGAGGTTCTTAAACAGGTGTCCCGGGTTCTTAAACAGGTGTCCCAGGTTCTTAAACAGGTGTCCCGAGTTCTTAAACAGGTGTCCCGGGTTCTTAAAAAGGTGTCCCGGGTTCTCAAACAGGTGTCCCGGGTTCTTAAACAGGTGTCCCGGGTTCTTAAACAGGTGTCCCGGGTTCTTAAACAGGTGTCCCGGGTTCTTAAACAGGTGTCCCGGGTTCTTAAACAGGTGTCCCGGGTTCTTAAACAGGTGTCCCGGGTTCTCAAACAGGTGTCCCGGGTTCTTAAACAGGTGTCCCGGGTTCTTAAACAGGTGTCCCAGGTTCTTAAACAGGTTTCCCAGGTTCTTAAACAGGTGTCCCGGGTTTTAAAACAGGTGTCCCTGGTTCTTAAGCAAGTGTCCTGGTTTCTAAAACAGGTTTCCCGGGTTCTAAAACGGGTTCTAAAATTTACCTTGTAGAATTACTAAAATCAATGGGTCTAACAGGTCAGTCTTTGCTAAAAGTACCATTATCAAAGTGCAGAATAAGGTCGGTGATCAGCTAAACAGCAAAACGAAAAAGTTTTTTTTAGAAAAGTTAAACTGCAGAGTCGTTAAAAATTAGGTTTTACGAGTATTTACGAGTAGTATCTAGCTAATCCGAATCCAGTTGTACAGAACAGCTCCGGCAAGCTGTGCCTGCATGTCAATAATGAAAGTTCACGTGTACTTTAACTTTCCAACGCTGTCGATGGCTGCGATGACCCATTCGATTGGTCGATCAGTTTTCTGAATCAGCTGAGCCATCTGAAGTGATGGAGATCTACTGGTTTAGTTTTGGCATTGACAAACTTTGTTACCCGGTAGATTGCTTAAAGACTTGTTTTATTTCTGTCTTCAAAGCCGCCCGAGTCCTAGCATTGCACACTCCGTACACTGCCGCTCTGACCCTAGCATTGCACACTGCGTACACTGCCGCTCTGACCCTAGCATTGCACACTGCGTACACTGCCGCTCTGACCCTAGCATTGCACATTGCGTACACTGCCGCTCTGACCCTAGCATTGCACACTGCGTACACTGCCGCTCTGACCCTAGCATTGCACACTGCGTACACTGCCGCTCTGACCCTAGCATTGCACACTGCGTACACTGCCGCTCTGACCCTAGCATTGCACACTGCGTACACTGCCGCTCTGACCCTAGCATTGCACACTGCGTACACTGCCGCTCTGACCCTAGCATTGCACACTGCGTACACTGCCGCTCTGACCCTAGCATTGCACACTGCGTACACCGCCGCTCCGGCCATAGACACTCTCCTCATAAACCTCCAGCCACTTGCCTGCGAGGAATTTACAACCAATCCGTTTATGGAGGCCAGACGCGACTTGATGCCGACGATGCCCTCGCGGCTCACCCCGCGGCTGGCGTCCTCCAGCAGGGCGGTCCGGAAGCCGTGCTCAACCGAGTGCGTCGCCGTCGCCCCAACGCAGACATCGGTTGCCAGGCCGCAGACGAAAACGTCGCGCACCTGCAGCCGATGCAGCTGGTCGAACAGGTCCGTCCTTTTTCGCTTGCCGTTGTCCCAAAACGCCGAATAGGAGTCAATGTCCGGGTCCGTGCCTTTGTGCACCCGGATATGGTTTGAGGTCACCTGCGGCATGATTGAATGCACGTCTCTGTGTAGTCACATTGTGTCTGCCAGATCTCCACAACTCACCTATTGGATCTCACACTTACCTACCAGATCTCACACTCACCTACCAGATCTCACCAGATCACCTACCAGTTCGCACACTCACCTGCCAGATCGCACATTCGTATTCCCCGATCATGCATTCACCTCTCTCCGATCTCGCAAACCGATGCCTCGGATTACCCACTAGTAGTTCCAAAACTACAGGAAACAAAGCACATTCCACGAACCTTTAGCAAAGGATGCAGCTCGGCTCCATGCGAGTTTTGGACGCAGTGCTTGGGCCACAGCATCTGCTCAACCGGTCCGTAGCTGCCCGTCTGAAAAATCACCGTGTCGCCAACGCGAGCATCGGCGCCTGATTTCACCTGCAAGATTTCGAGAGCGAGTGCAATGGAGAGAGGTAAAGGCAGTGGAGAGAGGGTAAAGGCAATGGAAAGAGGATAAAGGCAGTGGAGAGAGGGCAAAGGCAATGGAAAGAGGATAAAGGCAGGGGAGAGAGGGTAAAGGCAATGGAAAGAGGATAAAGGCAGGGGAGAGAGGGTAAAAGCAATGGAAAGAGGATAAAGGCAGGGGAGAGAGGGTAAAGGCAATGGAAAGAGGATAAAGGCAGGGGAGAGAGGGTAAAAGCAGTGGAAAGAGGATAAAGGCAGGGGAGAGAGGGTAAAGGCAATGGAAAGAGGATAAAGGCAGGGGAGAGAGGGTAAAAGCAATGGAAAGAGGATAAAGGCAGGGGAGAGAGGGTAAAGGCAATTGAAAGAGGATAAAGGCAGTGGAGAGAGGGTAAAGGCAATGGAAAGAGGATAAAGGCAGTGGAGAGAGGGTAAAGGCAATGGAAAGAGGATAAAGGCAGTGGAGAGAGGGTAAAAGCAGTGGAAAGAGGATAAAAGCAGGGGAGAGAGGGTAAAGGCAATGGAAAGAGGATAAAGGCAGGGGAGAGAGGGTAAAAGCAGTGGGGAGAGGGTGAAGACATCGGAGAGAGGTTGAAGAGGGGAGAGACAGTGGGGAGAAGGGAAGAAAGGAAGAGAGGAAGAGGGAAGGACGGAGGAGAGAGTGGGAAATATAGAGGAGAGAGAGAGAGAAGGACGGAGGAGAGAGTGGGAAATATAGAGGAGAGAGAGAGAGAAGGACGGAAGAGAGAGGGGGAAATATAGAGGAGAGAGAGAGAGAAGGACGGAAGAGAGAGGGGGAAGGACGAAAGAGAGAGGGGGAAGGACGGAAGAGAGAGGGGAAGGACGGAAGAGAGAGGGGGAAGGACGGAAGAGAGAGGGGGAAGGACGGAAGAGAGAGCGGGAAGGACGGAAGAGAGAGGGGAAGGACGGAAGAGAGAGGGGGAAGGACGGAAGAGAGAGGGGGAAGGACGGAAGAGAGAGGGGAAGGACGGAAGAGAGAGGGGGAAGGACGGAAGAGAGAGGGGAAGGACGGAAGAGAGAGCGGGAAGGACGGAAGAGAGAGGGGAAGGACGGAAGAGAGAGGGGAAGGACGGAAGAGAGAGGGGGAAGGACGGAAGAGAGAGCGGGAAGGACGGAAGAGAGAGGGGGAAGGACGGAAGAGAGAGGGGGAAGGACGGATGAGAGAGGGGGAAGGACGGAAGAGAGAGGGGGAAGGACGGATGAGAGAGGGGGAAGGACGGATGAGAGAGGGGGAAGGACGGAAGAGAGAGGGGGAAGGACGGATGAGAGAGGGGGAAGGACGGAAGAGAGAGGGGGAAGGACGGAAGAGAGAGGGGGAAGGACGGATGAGAGAGGGGAAGGACGGATGAGAGAGGGGGAAGGACGGATGAGAGAGGGGGAAGGACGGAAGAGAGAGGGGGAAGGACGGAAGAGAGAGGGGGAAGGACGGATGAGAGAAAGGGGAAAAAGTAAAGAGAGAAGAGCTGATTAATGAAACTAAATTTTGAAATTTCAAAATTGCGAAATTGCATAAATATGGAATTATGCAGGTCGCTCACCCTGGATCCGGGGCAGAGCTCGCGCTGTCCTACATTGTCAATGAATGAGATGTGATCGTCCGGATGCCAGTCGAGCGAGTAGACCACAGTTTTGAGCTGGCTAGCACACCTGTCCAGAGCCCGGTTGATGACGGGCACCACCTCGGCGCCGTCTTGGCCGGCTTCGCAGGATTTCAAAGCCAGCGAGCCGCTGATGAAATCGTTTTGAACGTCCACGACGACCAGGACGGCGGGACCGTTGAAGATGACGCTGAGCCAGGGGCCGGCGGAGTTCTGGAAGTCTCGTCGGCTGACAACCCCATCCTTAGTGCATTGGCGGGTGCGGGGTGCCGTTCAGGTGAGCATAACCCTCCGATGACCATATTTGAGTTGGAGCATGACCCTCAGATGACCATATTTGAGTTGGAGCATGACCCTCAGATGACCATATTTGGCTTGGGACATGACTCTCCGATGATTATATTTGTGTTTGAGCATGAACCTCCTATGACCATATTTGGCTTGGGGCATGACCCTCCGATGACTATGGGTTGTGAGCGTGAATTACAGGGAACCAAAATCCAAACCTACTTGAAAAGGCCAAACAAGGGGGGAGACAACAGAAAACCAAATGACTCAGACGAATAGGTCAGCAAAGCAAGCTGAGAAAACACACATCTCTCTCTCTCTCTCTCTCTCTCTCTCTCTCTCTCTCTCACATTGTCAACGTCCAGGAAGGAATGCAGCCGAGTCAGGTGCGAGTCCGAGACTGAACCAGACGTTGCCAGGTGGCTTAGCAACTGCCGCAACTCCTTTTTGTCGAGTGCGTCGTCTCTGAGGGAATGTGTAGAACAGGTGTTAATAAAATTTACGAAGAACGTTATTTACAACTCAGAAAACAGCTATAAACCGTTCACCTGTTTGCATCGAAGCATTTGAATAAATTATCCACATCCAAGCTGGAAATTTCCTTGCCAGGAAGCCGCGAAAGCAATTGTCTGGCTTCAGTCATGGCTGAAAAATTATTACAATTTCTATTTGTTTGGTGGAAACCAATAATTGTAAGCAAAAATACAAAATTTTAATTTTAATTTTACATATATAGTACATAGTATATAGATATTATCGTTACCTAGCTCAATTATATGTATATACGCTGTTAGAACTTAAAAAAATTATAGATAAATTTATAAATATTTTGTGTCGAAGTCATTAACTAAAAAACTGCTTCTTCGAAAAATCTCTAAAATATTACAACCATATGCACGAATCGCAAAATGACTCAAAACCAATCAGAGCAATCAGAGAAAATTCTCTCTCTCTCTCTCTCTCTCTCTCTCTCTCCAACAAAGAGCAACTGCGTAAGGACTGGAATGAACAAATGAATCGTTCAAACCAGGCAAGTGATCTCAGTGAGGTTCTCAGTGGAAATCGATGTGATTTTTTAAAATTACAAAAATCTTTCTTCGCGAAACTTAATATGATGATTTAAACGCGCTTAAAATTTATTATAAAAGTTAGGCCTTATTTAATTGTGCTGCAAGAGAACAACAACTGTCGAACAAAAGTACTAAACATATTATTTTGTTATTTTCAGCAACAAAGCAACGGCCGTAAAATTTTACAATCTTTTTGCGACTTTCTGTAATAAAAAACTGTTATGGTCAATTATTACAATTAATTATGATGATATAAACAGGGACTACTCAATAACTATAAAAAACAATAGCAATATAACAATAACTATAGATATTGAGGAGTCCCTGGATGTAAATCTAAAGAAAGTACTCTTTTACATAGGGACTTAACTTTTTACTTGTACGTTTACATGATTTCGTACAAATTTTTCTTCAGATTGAAGATGATATCGACACAGAGTTGAATCACGAGCCGCTTTTAAAGCAATAGCTAAATAAATTGGTACTCAACTCCGAGAAGTCCATTCTGCTACTCAATAGATCTGCCTTGTAATCATATAAGACTTATGGCCACTCCGTACAATCTAGCTAATGTGAATAAGTATGTAATAAATCTGAAAGTTTAAATTAATCATATGTTAGACTCATGTAGAAATTGTGAATCACGCTCAGAGTGTACGTGCATATGCTCATTTAGATACATTTTAGTTTTTATTGTTCTTTATATAGTAATTCTTTTCATTTACGAACTCAATCATCTCAATCATTTCATACGAACTCTAAGCCTCAGATCCTCACCGGTCGATGATGTTACTCTATCACAACTGCTGGGTCTTCCGAATCTGCTTTTGTCTACGAGCTTTTGTCTCGTACTTCAGCAAGTTTTGCGTGGTAAGGATTGCCATGCACATTATTTGCCCAAACAAGGTACAAACCGACAAAAAAGCTAAAATACAAGTTAGAATCGATCTCAATCAGCTACTCAAGCTATATACACTACAATATCAGCACTGTAGCATATTCTACAACTCATTAGAACTCAGTTGATCAATCAGCTCGACGCCCAGCAGGCTTGTTGCTAAATCAAAGTCAATAAATGCAAATAAACACATCTACTTGACTGGTCAACCAGTATGTCATCAATGTTGGTGCACACAATCCCGACAGTGCCCATCACTCTATCACTCGAAGTAGAGCAAAGCAATGCAGCCGAAGCTCTGGTAATTCCGCTGTGAAGGAAATCTAAATATACGAATATTAACAACCCCACTATTATAAAAGTAAGGCACATATGGCAAAGAACTCCGGAAATTTAGAGTTTGAAGCGCTGAGCGTTTTCTTCCTGGCCAAACGAAAGGAGCATTGCAGTCAAATCTGTTGCGTACCTGTTGATGAAGTGCTGACGCACCAGTTGACATCAAATAGGAATTGTTTCCGGCAGTAGGTGGAAGCTGATGTTCAAGGAGCACTGTTTGAGAAATTGGAACATTGTAGCCTAGTGAAGGGGTGTAGCCTAGTGGTCAGAGCGTCGGACTCACAACTGAAAGGTCGGGGGTTCGATTCTCGACCCACTTGGAAAAAATTGTGTCCTTGAGCAGGACACTTAACTCTGCATTGCTTCAGTTCACCCAGCTGTAAAATGGGTGCCAGCATTAGCTGGGGTAATTGAGGCTGTGTGTGGCGACCCCCCAGTCCTTGGACTGAACAGACGTACGCAGCTTTCAAATGCGCCGCGCAATAGCTGCGGCTGAGCTATCGGTTGCACATCTGCTCATTAGAGCAGGTGTAATCGAAAAAAAATCGAAAAAATGCATACAACATCGTGGATCGAGGCTGCTACCGCTCAGTCACGTCGAAGGGCCGGACGTTAAACAACCGATTCAACGCAACTCCGGGCCTTCATTCTGACCCTTTAATCGGTCAAGCTCTACAGAGGTCAGGCAACAGAGTTCGTTCAATGAATGAATAGGCATTGATGCAACTTCGGACTCAATAACAAACTCTCTACTCGGGACAAGAACTGAAGTAAGTAATTGAAAACGTAGACTTTGTCTAATAATTTTTGGAGCAATCCTTTTATTTGCAGCTGACCCGTGCGGGTCCGGGTGACGGAGGGTTCACTAAGAACGGAGAACGGTCTGATGCACTCGGGTGAATACTCCGAAGTTGTCCGTAGAAGGGAATATAGAAACATTGCGGGCGCCTTCACCATCAGCTACCCTGATGCAGGCTCCAACGCAGCCCTCTACCAGCGCGCAGGGCTGCGACCACCTAGCGATACCCTCCGCAGGCGAAGACTTCAACTGGACTGTCCTCAACCTCTGCACAGGACGTTCTGCTGCTCACGATGCAGGGCCCCTGGCACCGGGGCTACATGTACGTGACCCTTTATGAGCTGTTGTTGTTGCCCTAGAAATTTTGAAATCTCCCCTGTTTTCCATTGCAGACAATTCTCAAGTCAACGGTCAACTACCTGCCAGGCTGCTCGTCATGGAAGACGTTTGGTCCTCTGGCTCACATCGGGGATTCACGAAATGCCAGCCATCCGGAGGTAGCAGAGATCGGAAATTCCCAGCAACACCTTGTTTTCTCAGAGCCGAAGGGCTGGGCTTTTAGTGGGTGAATCGAGGTCAAAAGGTCAGCGAACTTCAGTGATCAAACTCGCCACTCAGTAATAGGCTGCTCTGATATCAATGCCTGCAGCTGCTTTACATTGTTTGACATTGTTTGAACCTTTTACCTTCCTATCTGCCTGTTTCACTTTTCTATCTGTCTCTTTTACCTTCCTATCTGCCTGTTTCACTTTTCTATCTGTCTCTTATTTTCCAGTAACCCGGTTGCTGATTCAAAG
The DNA here is from genome assembly GCA_002269645.1 of Macrostomum lignano. Lineage (NCBI taxonomy): Eukaryota > Metazoa > Platyhelminthes > Macrostomidae > Macrostomum > Macrostomum lignano. The sequence goes on along the minus strand of NIVC01000486.1, from coordinate 257,162 downwards.
CGCTTTGTTCTACCGGTTTTGCTGACTGAATCAACCGATTGCCAGCAACCAGCTCGAATTATCCTTCGTAAACCATTTCCTGTCGACTTAATCTACGCGACCAGTCACATCAAATACGAACGAACTAGCATCCCACACAGATACTAGAATGACTAGATAGGCCACTCAGGCATATATACTTAGGAAAACAGCTTTCTGCCTTCAGTAGCAAAGAAGAATACATAAGCTATTTTATAAAATACAGGCAGCTGAGATGACTTTGATAAGTTTAGAAGCCCAAGCTTGCATAAACGACTTGATAATTGGTTCAGCCATAATGTACATTAGCCTGTCCACTGAAATGTACATGGCAGCTTTAGGCTGGAATTCCGAGGAAGGCAATAATAATTGGGGCGAAAGGGGTAGTGTGGAAGGCGCAGTTGTGGAGGGTTTAAGCGGGGGGGGTCAGAGCCAATAAAAAGCCTTGCTTTAAAAATACATTAAAATGCTTCAGTTTAACTTACTACTGAACTGAAAGTAGCTTACACGCAAATTTTCTGAGTGGCCCATCTAGTTATTCTAGGAACTGTGGGCGCCATCCTACAGCCTTCGAATTAACCAAAATGCATTCCGAGATCGCTTTACGCATGACGTCTTGTATAATCGAACAACAATCTGATAGCTAATATATTGGCTGACTTTATCAAGGTATGAATTTCTGATACGAAGATAAAATAGAATGTACGTTTCTTTATTGTCCTACTTCAAGTAGTTGCTAATATTATGCATTTGTTGATTTTCTATAATCATTTCTGCTCATTATTCGTGGCGTCAGTCAGGCTGGCTTTGGACTCGTTGACGGAGTCGCCCATGGCGGACTCGGCCTCGACCAGCTTCTTGTAGTTCAGGTCCGCCGTCAGCGGCGTGGCTTCCGTGGCGGCGAGGGCTACGCTCTGTCTGCTGTGCGATATGCCGTAGCCGAAGTACACCAGGAGGCCGACGGCCAGCCAGACGAAGAACCGAATCCAGGTGAGCACCTGCAGGTGGCGAGGAAGAGACCGGTTGAAGCCGGGACGGAGGGTGTAGAAGAGGGTGTAGAAGAGACTGTAGAAGAGGGTGTAGAAGAGGGTGTAGAAAAGGGTGTAAAAGAAGGTGTGAAAGAGAGTGTAGAAGAGGGTATAGAAGAGACTGTAGAAGAGGGTGTAGAAGAGGGTGTAGAAGAGGGTGTAAAAGAAGGTGTGAAAGAGATTGTAGAAGAGGGTGTAGAAGAGAGTGTAGACGAGAGTGTAGAAGAGGGTGTAGAAGAGGGTGTAGAAGAGGGTGTAGAAGAGGGTGTAGAAGAGGGTGTAGAAGAGGGTGTAGAAGAGATTGTAGAAGAGGGTGTAGAAGAGAGTGTAGACGAGGGTGTAGAAGAGGGTATAGAGAAGGGTGTAGAAGAGGGTGTAGAAGAGGGTGTAGAAGAGAATGTAGAAGAGGGTGTAGAAGAGAGTGTAGAAGAGGGTGTAGAAGAGATTGTAGAAGAGGGTGTAGAAGAGAGTGTAGACGAGGGTGTAGAAGAGGGTATAGAGAAGGGTGTAGAAGAGGGTGTAGAAGAGGGTGTAGAAGAGAATGTAGAAGAGGGATAGAAGAGAGTGTAGAAGAGGGTGTAGAAGAGGGTGTAGAGAAGGGTGTAGAAGAGGGTGTAGAAGAGGGTGTAGAAGAGAGTGTAGAAGAGAGTGTAGAAGAGTGTGTAGAAGAGGGTGTAAAAGAGGGTTTAGAGAGGGTGAATAGGAATGGAATAGAATAGGCTGCAGCAGAGTCACTCCAATCTGCTAAACGCGACCGATGTTAGCCATTTGCACCTGCAGTTTCATGATGAGCGTCACGTTCAGCGCGATCACCACGCAGGGCAGCACGGGAACCCCAGGCGCCCGGAAGGTGTCAATCAGTGGGTCCTGCTGATGCGCCATGATCACCAGGCAGCCCGCGGCGGCCTGCAGAGTGAACAGCAGCTGCAGCAACACCGCCCACCAGTTGGCTTCGATCAGCTGATCCGTTGCGAGGTTGGCAACAAGGCAAGCGGAGATCACGCCGGTCACCAGCACCTGGGCAGACAGCGGAGCATCAGCTGGCTTTTTGGGTTCACCTGCTCACCTGACCTGACCTGACCTGACCTGACCTGACCTGACCTGACCTAACCTGACCTGAACTGACCTGACCTAACCCGACCTCACCCGACCTGACCTGACCTGACCTGACCTGACCTGACCTGACCTGACCTGACCTGACCTGACCTGACCTGACCTGACCTGACCTGACCTGACCTGACCTGACCTGACCTGACCTGACCTGACCTGACCTGACCTGACCTGACCTAACCTAACCTAACCTGACCTGACCTAACCTGACCTGACCTGACCTCACCTGACCTAACCTGACCTAACTCAGCTCTCTCTCTCTACTGCAAATCAGTACCCGAGACCCCAGCGCCTCACCGCTAATCCTAGCAGCGGCCCCTGGCCCGGCGCCAGCGACTTCAGCACGGGAAACGAGGCGAAGCGAGGCTTCAACGCTCCGACCGAATCATCTCCATCCGACGTCACGTCGGCTGTCGTGCCGTCCTGCATCGACGGGCCGTCGACAGTGGTTGGTCGCCAGTAGCGCAGCACCACAACATTGCAGGAGACGATGGTATAAGCCACCAAAGTGCCAATGGACAGGAAGTCGGCCAGAGCTTCGATGTCAAGAATCAGAGCCAACACGGCAGCCAGGAGGCTCGCCGAAGCGATGGCGACGACTGGGGCCCGGGTTCGAGGCCACACGTAGGCCAGCTGACGGAAGATCAAGCCGTCCGAGGCCATGGCGTAGATGACGCGGGGCATGGCGTAGTTGTTGCAGTACAGTGAGGCCACAATGCCCGCGATGGAGCCCACGCCTGAGGGAGCGGAGGGATTTCATTGAGCAGTTCTACCTGTAATCATCTGTAATCCCAATGAGCAGTTGTACCTGCATCATCTGTAATCCCAATGAGCAGCTCTACCTGTAATCATCTGTAATCCCAATGAGCAGTTCTACCTGTAATCATCTGTAATCCCAATGAGCAGTTCTACCTGTAATCATCTGTAATCCTAATGAGCAGTTTTTCCTATACTAATCTGTAATCTGTAATCTCACTGAGCAGTTCTACCTGTAATAATCTGTGCCCAGTGCAGATGGCGGGCCCCCAAAGCGGCTGTGAAGGCCGCCTGGGTGTCAATCTGATGCCAGGGCTCGAACAGCGTGATGGCGGCGCTGGCCAGCACCACCAAGACGGTCACCACTGTCACCGACACGCCTGTGGCAATCGGCAGCGACTTCTGCGGCGTCAGGGCCTCCTCGGTGGAGACGCTGATGGCGTCGAAGCCGATGAAGGCGTAGAAGCAGGTGGCGGCGCCCGACAGCACGCCGGTGAACTGGAAGGGCAGAAATGACTCGCCTGTCCAGTTGCTGAGCTGCGCAAAGTGCAGCAACACGCAGGTGGTGAAGGCCAGCACGACCAGGTTGATGGAAGTGGTCAGCGTGTTGAAATGCTTCGACGTGCTGGCGCCAAGGCACAGCAGGAGGCCGACGAGGAGCACGGCGCCGAAGGAGAGCAGATCCGGGTAGTGTGAGATCATGTAGTCCCCGGCCGTGGTGTTGGGCTGCGGGGTGTAGAAGGTGCCGACGTGCTCGACGCTCCAGTTGGCCAACCGGCCGCCTGACAGGGCGTTCACCGTGCCGCTGAAGCCACGGGCGATGCTGGCCGCGGACAGCACGTACTCGAGAATGATGCTCCAGCCGATCACGAAGCCTGGCAGCAGAGAGAGACAGAGAGTGCGGTAGGACGCAGGTTCGAATCCACAACTTTACAACTTGTACATGTATATTTTGACATAGCCGGTCTCTCCTGTAAACAGACCTAAAGAGGCTGAATAAATTTAGCCTAAAGTTGTCCGACATTACTGTACAAACTACTAACTAACTAACTAACTAACTAACTAACTAACTAACTAACTAACTAACTAACTAACTAACTGACTAACTAACTATCTAGCTAACTAACTAACTAACTAACTAACTAACTAACTAACTAACTAACTAACTAACTAACTAACTAACTAAATAACTAACTAACTAACAGACTAACTTACTAATGAACTAACCAACTCACCTAGGAACTCCCCGGCAGCAATGTAGGTGTAGCTGTAGGCGCTGCCAGCCTTGGGCACCCGGGCGCCCAGCTCAGCGTAGCACAGCCCGTTGAGGAAGGCGGTGACACCAGCGATCAGGTAGGACAGGAAGGTGGCCGGGCCGGCCTTGTGCCGCACCACAGTGCCGGTGAGGACGTAGATTCCAGCGCCGCACATGTTGCCGATGCCCAGCAGCACCAGGTCCAAGGTGGTCAGGCAGCGCTGCAGCGGGGTGGCCATCAGGTCCCGGTCCATCACCTTGCGGCGGACCATGGCGGACCAGATTGCGCGGGCCTGCGATGCCAACGGCATGCCGAAGGGTAGGTTAGGGTGGTAGATTGATAGTTTGGTAGTTTGGTAGTTTGGTAGGTCGGTAGTTTGGTATTGCAGTATCACAGTAGACGGCTCAAGCAGGCTTGCATGCGTTTTACTCTTTGTTGGCAACACGGCAGGGCGGGGAGAGCCGGGTGCCATTGGTGCATGGGAAAACGGCGCAGAGATGCAGTGTTCCCAGTCTCACTTTCCTCCCCATGGCCAGTTCAGTTAGCTCTGTGTCCTCTGCTCCGCCTGTTACTCTCGAGAATAATTGCAATTGCAATATTAAAATCGTACCAGCATAGCTGCTGGGTTGACAGTTTCCCAGAATGCAATTCACTGGGCTCATTGAAATCTGTATCCGTATATCTGTGCTATATCTGTCTATCTATCTATCTATCTATCTATCTATCTATCTATCTATCTATCTATCTATCTATCTATCTATCTATCTATCTATCTATCTATCTATCTATCTATCTATCTATCTATCTATCTATCTATCTATCTACCTATCTATCTATCTATATATCTATCTAACTACTCCGCACTGCAATCATGGTCTCATCATGCTCTTTGACAGTCCGGTCGCATTTTCCCAAAGGCTCCGCCAGAAAAAGAATAGAATAATTTCCTCATTCGAATTCCCAACAATTATAGTTTAACCGGGTTTCCCAACTGGGGAAATTCTCATGGGAAATCGCATGAGAGCAGCTGTGGCGCTGCAGCCAGTGAGGTCATACGAGAATCACATTGCAATCCCGGCTAAAAAATAAAACTCTTGATGCTACGCTTGAAGCCAAGCGTTGAATATGCAGCTTTGCTTGCATTGTTAATGCGTGTGCAGCGGATGTTAAATACTGTTTATGAGCATTTCAGCTGAGAAGAATTTGGCAGCCTCTTTGGGACTATGGAACACTGAATGTGAGTCGTGGAACAGAATGGCAGAAGAGTGGTAAAGCAGGGCGGAAGAGTGGGATGGGGGCGGAAGAGTGGCATAGGGGGCGGAGGAGTGGGATGGGGATGGAAGAGTGGCATGGGGGGCTGAGGAGTGGGATGGGGGCGGAAGAGTGGCATGGGGGACTGAGGAGTGGGATGGGGGCGGAAGAGTGGCATGGGGGGCGGAAGAGCGAGATAGGACGGCGAAAGAGTAGAATAGGGGGCGGAAGAGGAGGATAGGGGCGGAAGAGCGGGATACGGGGCGGAAGAGTGAATAGCAAGGCTTAAGATGGGCACACAGACAGTGGTAGAGTTTCAACAGAGCTTGCATTTCATTTTATGTACAAGTAAATTATTTTCTGTTAAGGCAGTTTTAGAAATAGTTGGACACGGCACTCTCAATTACTGAATATGGCAACAATTCGAAGTATTGAATGATACGCAAAGATGTGTGTATTTTTCTCTGTAAACGGCTGCAATAGTGGCGATAAAACAAATATAAAAACGTGGCACAAATTTAAAATAAAAAGATTCGTCTATTAACATGTTGAGATTGGTTTCAGTGATAAAAAATTGAAAATGCAAGGGTAGAAATATATGTAAAATATCGGTAGTATGTATATAGATGTAATATAACTTGGCAAAACTCGTTGACAAACTCAGCTGCAAGTCAAAGTGGCGACATTTTCATAGAAAATGGACGGAATTGAATTTAATTCGCGACAAGGTTTTGGCATTGAATGCGAAGATTTCTGTAAAAACGCTGGAAGCACTACTTAAGCCTAGATAAGCAGTAGGATAGTGAGCAAAAAGAGTACATACCTTAAATAAATACGATAATTGTGTTTTACGAGTATTGAGAACGAATGCAACGAATGACTTGGAAGACTGATTAAAATTTTTATTAATGATTTTTGTGTTCCAATGAGTTAAGCAATCCACTAGCTCTCTACTAGCTCTCCACTAGCTCTCCACTAGCTCTCTACTAGCTCTCCACTAGCTCTCCACTAGCTCTCTACTAGCTCTCCACTAGCTCTCCACTAGCTCTCCACTAGCTCTCCACTAGCTCTCCACTAGCTCTCCACTAGCTCTCTACTAGCTCTCCACTAGCTCTCCACTAGCTCTCTACTAGCTCTCCACTAGCTCTCCACTAGCTCTCCACTAGCTCTCCACTAGCTCTCCACTAGCTCTCCACTAGCTCTCTACTAGCTCTCCACTAGCTCTCCACTAGCTCTCCACTAGCTCTCTACTAGCTCTCCACTAGCTCTCTACTAGCTCTCTACTAGCTCTCCATTAGCTCTCTACTAGCTCTCCACTAGCTCTCTACTAGCTCTCCACTAGCTCTCCACTAGCTCTCCACTAGCTCTCCACTAGCTCTCCACTAGCTCTCCACTAGCTCTCCACTAGCTCTCTACTAGCTCTCCACTAGCTCTCCACTAGCTCTCCACTAGCTCTCTACTAGCTCTCCATTAGCTCTCCACTAGCTCTCCACTAGCTCTCCACTAGCTCTCCACTAGCTCTCCACTAGCTCTCCACTAGCTCTCCACTAGCTCTCCACTAGCTCTCCACTAGCTCTCCACTAGCTCTCCACTAGCTCTCCACTAGCTCTCCACTAGCTCTCCACTAGCTCTCCACTAGCTCTCCACTAGCTCTCCACTAGCTCTCCACTAGCTCTCTACTAGCTCTCCACTAGCTCTCCACTAGCTCTCCACTAGCTCTCCACTAGCTCTCCACTAGCTCTCCACTAGCTCTCCACTAGCTCTCCACTAGCTCTCCACTAGCTCTCCACTAGCTCTCCACTAGCTCTCCACTAGCTCTCCACTAGCTCTCCACTAGCTCTCCACTAGCTCTCCACTAGCTCTCCACTAGCTCTCCACTAGCTCTCCACTAGCTCTCTACTAGCTCTCCACTAGCTCTCCACTAGCTCTCTACTAGCTCTCCACTAGCTCTCCACTAGCTCTCCACTAGCTCTCCACTAGCTCTCCACTAGCTCTCCACTAGCTCTCCACTAGCTCTCCACTAGCTCTCCACTAGCTCTCCACTAGCTCTCTACTAGCTCTCCACTAGCTCTCTACTAGCTCTCCACTAGCTCTCTACTAGCTCTCTACTAGCTCTCCATTAGCTCTCCACTAGCTCTCTACTAGCTCTCCACTAGCTCTCCACTAGCTCTCTACTAGCTCTCTACTAGCTCTCCATTAGCTCTCCACTAGCTCTCCACTAGCTCTCCACTAGCTCTCCACTAGCTCTCCACTAGCTCTCTACTAGCTCTCTACTAGCTCTCCATTAGCTCTCCACTAGCTCTCTACTAGCTCTCCACTAGCTCTCCATTAGCTCTCTACTAGCTCTCCATTAGCTCTCCACTAGCTCTCCACTAGCTCTCCACTAGCTCTCTACTAGCTCTCCACTAGCTCTCTACTAGCTCTCCACTAGCTCTCTACTAGCTCTGCACTAGCTCTCCACTAGCTCTCCACTAGCTCTCCACTAGCTCTCCACTAGCTCTCTACTAGCTCTCCACTAGCTCTCCATTAGCTCTCTACTAGCTCTCCATTAGCTCTCCACTAGCTCTCCACTAGCTCTCCACTAGCTCTCCACTAGCTCTCTACTAGCTCTCCATTAGCTCTCCATTAGCTCTCCACTAGCTCTCCACCAGCTCTCCATTAGCTCTCTACTAGCTCTCCACTAGCTCTCCACTAGCTCTCCACTAGCTCTCCACTAGCTCTCCACTAGCTCTCTACTAGCTCTGCACTAGCTCTCCACCAGCTCTCCACTAGCTCTCCACCAGCTCTCCATTAGCTCTCTACTAGCTCTCCACTAGCTCTCCACTAGCTCTCCACTAGCTCTCCATTAGCTCTCTACTAGCTCTCCATTAGCTCTCCACCAGCTCTCCACTAGCTCTCCATTAGCTCTCCACTAGCTCTCCATTAGCTCTCCACCAGCTCTCCACTAGCTCTCCACTAGCTCTCCATTAGCTCTCCATTAGCTCTCCACTAGCTCTCCACTAGCTCTCCACCAGCTCTCCACTAGCTCTCCACTAGCTCTCCACTAGCTCTCCACTAGCTTTCCACTAGCTCTCCACTAGCTCTCCACTAGCTTTCCATTAGCTCTCCACCAGCTCTCCACTAGCTTTCCACTAGCTCTCTACTAGCTCGCCAGTTTAAATAGAACACAAATTGATCATATCAGAATCATATTTAGTGACAATTAGCACTCAGACCGTGGCGAGTAGCCGTTGCTGCCCTGTGCATAGTTGTAGTCCTCGTTGATCTCTGAAATCGGCGCCCATCGCATTGCATGCTCAGTTAAGCTACTAACAGTAGCACAAGCGCAAATAGAATCCAAATAGTTCAGACGCCACTCACCAAACTGACAAGCGTCGCCGTTGCCGGTCCCGTCGACATGCCGACTGTCGGTGCCGGCGCTAAGAGGCGTCGTAGCCGTAGCCGCTTCTTCCTCGCCGTTCGGCCGTAGGTGCTGCAGCTGCTGGTCCAGCCCCATCAGGCTGGGATATCTATCTGAAGCCGCGCGGGGCACCCAGCGCTGCCTGCGCTGGCGATGGTAGCACCGCAGCGCCACAGCTGCGACAGCGGCCAGCACGGCGACAACCGCGGCAACGATGACAGCTGCAGCAATCCGATTGGATGTCGGCTGCACTATGGTAGTGTTCAGCTGCAGCACGCGGTACTCGTTGCCGCTGGCAAACAGTGAGGAACAGGTAGAAATGTAACAGTATAATGTTTCAAGACTCTTAACTAATTCTCTTTGAACTGAAGTTATGAAGAATTGAGGGTGTGTGTGGCGGGCGACCCCCCTCAGCCCTTTATAACACTAAATATAACCATTTATTGGCCAACTTTGTCACTGGCTTTCAAATAATTTGTTGGATAAATTTTTCACCCCTTCAGTTCACTACTTATAGTAGAAATAGTAGCATTTCAACGCTAAATTACGCTTTATCACTTACTACAGGCGGGCAAGCAGCTGAAGTGGCGGCCGATGCGACAGGGACGCCGGCAGCGGACAGCGGAACCTGGCGGAGGTCGGCGGCTGCCGCTGCCGGCTGCAGTTGGCCAGCGGCCCAGCGGCGTCGGCGACCTCGAAGCCGACAGCGAACAGGCCGCGCAGCCCGCACTGCCTCGGCGCTGCGTCGAATTCAACAACCAGGCCGCTACCGCCGTCGCCGCCATTGTCGTTCAGCCGGAGCAGCTGGACCTTCGGCAGCACCAGCCGGCCGGACAGCGCGTCGTCAGGAAGTGGCTCGGCCCGCTGGCGGCACACGCACCGGCTGCCGGCGCCATCGGAACCGGCTGGCGCCAGAATAGCGCCTGTTGTTTGGCGCCAGCTCAGTTGCGTCCAAGACTCGTTTGTCGACGGGGGCGAAAGCGACAGGAGACGGCAGGTGGACAGGGGTGGCGCTGGCTCGGCTGCTGAAGTGGCGCTGCGGATTGGAGTGGCACTCAGACTGAGGATCTGGGAGGATACAGACTCAGACTGAGGATATGGGAGGATACAGACTCAGACTGAGGATCTGGGAGGATACAGACTCAGACTGAGGATCTGAGAGGATACAGACTTAGACTGAGGATCTGGGAGGATACAGACTTAGACTGGGGATCTGGGAGGATACAGACTTAGACTGAGGATCTGGGAGGATACAGACTTAGACTGGGGATCTGGGAGGATACAGACTCAGACTGAGGATCTGGGAGGATACAGACTTAGACTGGGGATCTGGGAGGATACAGACTCAAACTGAGGATCTGAGAGGATACAGACTCAGACTGAGGATCTGGGAGGATACAGACTCAGACTGAGGATCTGAGAGGATACAGACTCAGACTGAGGATCTGGGAGGATACAGACTCAGACTGAGGATCTGGGAGGATACAGACTCAGACTGAGGATCTGGGAGGATACAGACTTAAACTGGGGATCTGGGAGGATACAGACTCAGACTGAGGATCTGAGAGGATACAGACTCAGACTGGGGATCTGGGAGGATACAGACTCAGACTGAGGATCTGGGAGGATACAGACTTAGACTGGGGATCTGGGAGGATACAGACTAAAAATGAGGATCTGAGAGGATACAGACTCAGACTGAGGATCTGGGAGGATACAGACTCAAACTGAGGATCTGGGAGGATACAGACTTAGACTGGGGATCTGGGAGGATACAGACTAAAAATGAGGATCTGAGAGGATACAGACTCAGACTGAGGATCTGGGAGGATACAGACTCAAACTGAGGATCTAAGATGATACAGACTTAGACTGAGGATCTGAGAGGATACAGACTCAGACTGAGGATCTAAGAGGATACAGACTCAGACTGAGGATCTAAGAGGATACAGACTCAGACTGAGGATCTGAGAGGATACAGACTCAGACTGAGGATCATAGCTGGAGCTCACTTAGCCGCAGGCTCGCAGGTGGCGATCGCCAATGGCGGTTCCACCGTGACGGCTGCAGGTAGTCGCCACCGAGCCAGAGCCGCGGTGGCGTCCCGGACACTGTCGTTCTCCGTGTTCCGCAGCCACAGCATCTGCAGCTCCAACTGACCGGCCGCCCAGCCGTCCGGACACTCGGACAGCCACTCGGCCAGCAGAACCGGCATTGTCCGACCTTCGCCAGCTGAAGTTGTCGCCGAAGCCATCAAGTTTGTGGACTGGCCTGAGTTGACGGACAGAGTGCAAATCGTTAAATTAAATAATAATAAATATTGCGTATAAAGTACATGTATGAGCACGTGAGGAAAACTTGCAAGCAACAACACAATATACGCCGATTGCCGAGAAACAGTCGAGGGTTACAAGTTTTATTTTTACTGTTGGGTTTAAGGTTTAAGGGCGACAGTGCAAAAGGGCGACAGAGTGAAAAGGGCGACAGAGTGAAAAAGGCGACAGAGTGAAAAGGGCGACAGTAAGAAAAGGGCGACACAGTGAAAAGGGCGCCAGTGGGAAAAGGGCGGCAGTGGGAAAAGGGCGATAGTGGGAAAAGGGCGACAGTGGGAAAAGGGCGACAGTAAGAAAAGGGCGACAGTAAGAAAAGGGCGACAGTAAGAAAAGGGCGACAGTGGCAAAAAGGGGGACAGTGGGAAAAAGGCGACAGTGGGAAAAGGGCGACAGTGGGAAAAGGGCGGCAGTGGGAAAAGGGCGACAGAGTGAAAAGGGCGACAGAGTGAAAAGGGCGACAGAGTAAAAAGGGCGACAGAGTGAAAAGGGCGACGGAGTGAAAAGGGCGACACAGTGAGAAGGGCGACACAGTGAGAAGAGCGACACAGTGATAAGGGCGACACAGTGATAAGAGCGACACAGTGATAAGAGCGACAGAGTGAAAAGGGCGACAGTAAGAAAAGGGCGACACAGTAAGAAGGGCGACAGAGTGAGAAGGGCGACAGAGTGAAAAGGGCGACAGAGTGAAAAGGGCGACAGAGTGAAGAGGGCGACAGAGTGAAAAGGGCGACAGATTGAAAAGGGCGACAGAGTAAAAAGGGCGACAGAGTGAAAAGGGCGACAGTGGGAAAAGGGCGACAGAGTGAAAAGGGCGACACAGTGATAAGGGCGACACAGTGATAAGGGCGACACAGTGATAAGGGCGACACAGTGAGAAGGGCGACAGAGTGAAAAGGGCGACAGTAAGAAAAGGGCGACACAGTAAGAAGGGCGACAGAGTGAGAAGGGCGACAGAGTGCAAAGGCAGTGGGAAAAGGGCGACAAAGGCGACAGAGTGAAAAGGGCGACAGTAAGAAAAGGGCGACACAGTGAGAAGGGCGACAGTAAGAAAAGGGCGACACAGTGATAAGGGCGACACAGTGATAAGGGCGACACAGTGAAAAGGGCGACAGAGTGAAAAAGGCGACAGAGTGAAAAGGGCGACAGTAAGAAAAGGGCGACACAGTGAGAAGGGCGACAGAGTGAGAAGGGCGACACAGTGAAAAGGGCGACAGTGGGAAAAGGGCGGCAGTGGGAAAAGGGCGATAGTGGGAAAAGGGCGACAGTGGGAAAAGGGCGACAGTAAGAAAAGGGCGACAGTGGCAAAAAGGGGGACAGTGGGAAAAGGGCGACAGTGGGAAAAGGGCGACAGTGGGAAAAGGGCGACAGTGGGAAAGGGCGACAGAGTGAAAAGGGCGACAGAGTGAAAAGGCGACAGTGGGAAAAGGGCGACAGAGTGAAAAGGGCGACAGAGTGAAAAGGGCGACAGTGGGAAAAGGGCGACAGTGGGAAAAGGGCGACAGTAAGAAAAGGGCGACAGTGGCAAAAAGGGGGACAGTGGGAAAAGGGCTACAGTGGGAAAAGGGCGACAGTGGGAAAAGGGCGACAGTGGGAAAGGGCGACAGAGTGAAAAGGGCGACAGAGTGAAAAGGCGACAGTGGGAAAATGGCGACAGAGTGAAAAGGGCGACAGAGTGAAAAGGGCGACAGAGTGAAAAGGGCGACACAGTGAGAAGGGCGACACAGTGAGAAGGGCGACAGAGTGATAAGGGCGACACAGTGATAAGAGCGACACAGTGAGAAGGGCGACAGAGTGAAAAGGGCGACAGTAAGAAAAGGGTGACACAGTGAGAAGGGCGACAGAGTGAGAAGGGCGACACAGTGAAAAGGGCGACAGTGGGAAAAGGGCGATAGTGGGAAAAGGGCGACAGTAAGAAAAGGGCGACAGTGGGAAAAGGGCGACAGTGGGAAAAGGGCGACAGTAAGAAAAGGGCGACAGTAAGAAAAGGGCGACAGTAAGAAAAGGGCGACAGTGGCAAAAAGGGGGACAGTGGGAAGAGGGCGACAGTGGGAAAAGGGCGACAGTGGGAAAAGGGCGACAGTGGGAAAAGGGCGACAGTGGGAAAAGGGCGACAGTGGGAAAAGGGCGACAGTAAAAAAAGGGCGACAGTAAGAAAAGGGCGACAGTAAGAAAAGGGCGACAGTAAGAAAAGGGCGACAGGGTGCAAAGGACCAGGGAGTCTGAGCCACCCTACTAAAAAGGCACCTCGGCCCCACAGACCCCGGATGTCGGCCTGGTCCAATCGAATCCAGCCGCCACCGGGCTCCGCAGGATGCAGCGGCAGTTCAGCCACCAAAGCGGCCGCGCTTGAGTTTCTGCCGGCTCCGCCCCCGCCCAGCCGCAGCCGATAGCTCACAATGGGGCCATGCCTGCATTCCGCAGGCGGCGCCGACAGCCAGACAAAATTGCGCCGCTCCAACAGCAGGGCCAGCCGGGGCGGGCAGGGCGGCCACACTGGCGTGGAAATCTTCGCCTCAGCTGGCTCCGACCAGCCGCTGTTGCCGGGCAGTCTGAAGTACTTGGGCCGGCAGCTCACCTCGGCCGTGTAAGTCTCGCGGCCACGCGCCCGAGCCGACAGGCGAACTGTGGAGTTTTCCACTGTCTCGGACGCGACTGGGCCGATGCGGGCGCCGTCCAGCCACGGCCGGAGTCGCAGGCGGCACTCGTAGTCTCGCTTGCTGGCCGGGTCCGGCTGGGTTGGCGGCGAGAATTTGGCGACCACTGAGCCGTTTAAGGCGAATAGGCGAAGACTGCGGACTAGGCCGGGCCGCTCTGGAGAGGAGGGAGGGGGAGATGAGGAGAAGCTGCGTGAGAAGGGGTTGTTAAACTCTCCCAACCTCCTCGAACGGTTTCCGTTCTCTCCCTCTGTCGGTTCCGCCCTCGGCCCTCTCAGTTCCGCCCTCTCCCTCAATTCAGTTCCGCCCTCGGCCCTCTCAGTTCCGCCCTCTCCCTCAATTCAGTTCCGCCCTCGGCCCTCTCAGTTCCGCCCTCTCCCTCAATTCAGTTCCGCCCTTGGCCCTCTCAGTTCCGCCCTCTCCCTCAATTCAGTTCCGCCCTCTCCCTCAATCAGTTCCGCCCTCTCCCTCAATCAGTTCCGCCCTTTCCCTAAATCAGTTCCGCCCCCTCCCTCAATCAGTTCCGCCCTCTCCTTAAATCAGTTCCGCCCTCTCCCTCAAATCAGTTCCGCCCTCTCAATCAAATAAGTTCCGCCCTCTCAATCAAATCAGTTCCGCCCTCTCCCTTATTCAGTTCCGCCCTCTCCCTTATTCAGTTCCGCCCTCTCCCTCAATCAGTTCGGCTCTCTCCCTAAATCAGTTCCGCCCTCTCCCTAAATCAGTTCCGCTCTCTCCCTCAAATCAGTTCCGAACTCTCCCTCAAATCAGTTCCGCCCCCTCCCTCAATCAGTGCGGACCCTCTCTCTCAAATCAGTTCCGCCCTCTCCCTCAATCAGTTCCGCCCTCTCCCTAAATC